>PVKN010003720.1:0-36081 GCA_004027915.1 Capromys pilorides | reverse complement strand
TTCATATGGTTTATGTTTTGAAATAAGAGGAATATGGCTTTTCACTCCTGCCTTAATCTGAAGTAGTTAGTAGGAATCTCCCACATTGATGGCTTCTTAACTGAAGAGCTCACATTAATGTACTCACATTAATGTGCATTAATGTGCATTGGCAGATACCTTTCTTGACATACGACAACAAAATGTAAATACTGTTAAAAAGGACTACTTTTTTTATATTCTATTATGTCCAATGGCATATAGCTCTTAAGTTCTTCATGACTTCAATCATTGTACTTCTCTAGAATAGGGAGCAAAAATCCAATAGGAAGAAAGGACCCTTTTTATGACCTGGGGTTTTTCAGAAACAATCAAGGGTTCCTTTAATTGTAGGACCTTCTTAGAAGCTAAAGGCAGAGGGAGACTTGCTAGCTGTTAGCTCCAAACAGGATGAAGACTGCTGTACTCTGTTCTCAATAATGTGAATTGGAGTTGGATTCTTCCATCCCACTCCCCAAAAAAACTAATGGAAAGAGAAATCAGCCCAGTCTATGTGCTTTAGGGGACAGGCCCTGGGACAATTCCTAGTGCTGTGCCTGTGTGTGTCTTATTAGCTCTGTGACCAGATGTGACCATCACTTCTGCAACCATTAAGCTTCTGTGCTTGACATTCCTCATAATTTTCCATGTCCCCTCTCTGCCCTCCTGAGGCTTCCCTCTGCTCTTGAGGAGCCACAGGCTTGGAAGAAGGGGCAAAGAGGTGATTATATGCCTGAAACGAGTTAAGCTGAATATGAAAGGAGATCTGCAGACCCACTGCCTTCACTTTGTGCCTGAGACATTGAAGCCAGAAGTGTTATGGATTATGTGTGTGGTCACACACCAGCTAGGCAAGAACCATGTCACTGTCTTCCAAGTGGGGTTCCCCATTAGATGAACTTTGGTCTTAGAGCAGTGGTGATGATAATGGAAAGCAATTTTTGTGGTTTGTGGAGAGAACTAATAGAAAAATCAATATTGGTCAATATGGCAGTAGTAATGCACCATGTACAGGATGTGACCAAAATATACAGTGAATATCCTTTTAAAAAACTTTTATTACAGATAAGGACACATTGCTATTTATCCCTCTTAAAATGCCATATCATCACCTGAACACACTGATGCCATTGTTCTTGCCACTTTCTGAAGCAGTTCCCAGAGCCTCCTTTTGTGAGTGTCTGTAACGGTGCTGTCCTGGCTGCCTCAGTCATCTGAGTTAATTCAAAATGTTTACCTTTCATGGTCTTTTTGACTTTGGAAGGAGTCAGAAGTCATATGGTGCTAGATGTAGTGACTAAGGTGGTTGAGGACATACCATAATATGAACCAGCCTTCCTTTTGGATGGTACTCAGCAGCAGTGTTCACTGTGGTTTTAATCAGATCTCATAGAGACACTTCTAAAAGACGACCTCGAAAACTGCATTAGAAAGTGACAAGAGTGATGGGATGTGTGCGCTTAAAGCAAGTGAGACTATTAACTTAAAAAATTTGAAAACCTTTGCCTTATATTTTGATTGCCCCTTGTAAACACTGTGCATTAGTACTTTCTTCACCCCAGACACACAGTTAAGAAATAGTCTGGTTAAAGCTCTGAAATGGAGCTAGTTCTGTGTTGTGTTCTTCCTGCCATATGGGTCCCCTCACATGGGGAAAATTAGTATTTGAAGGTGAGGCTGATTATCTGCCCGTCAGGTGGGCTCTAGACTAGGAAGATCTAATGGCACAAGGACTGCCTGAGATATCACTTCAGAGGTGTTTATACCTGGAGGAGGGATGGAGAGGCTGGATCCCATTGCAGGAAGGATGGTTCATGTACAGAGGGCCAGTTACATGGGGGGCCTAGTGCTAAGCTTGCTACTTATCCTAACTTAGTTGACCCATCTTTATGTGATAGGTCCAGTCCTTGCACTATTCTACAGGCACAATAGCTGAGGAACAGAGCTCAACTATGCCCAAAATCACCACTTAGGAGGTGGTAGAACTGGGCTTCAGATTCAGATAATCTGGTTCTTTACTGAATCACTATGGCATGGCCCTGCTGCATGGGCTCATTGTGCTAGAAGGGTAGAGCAGGGTTTTGTCCTGTGAGCCCTTCTGTAAGCCTGGCAGATCCCCACTGAAGACATTTTTGGCCCCCATTTTATGCAGTTTATTGCCTAAAATTATCAGCCACCCCACTGTAGGAGAGCATGGCCCTTGGAATGCTCAGGAAAGGAATTTGATTGCCATATTCAGTGTCTGGTTCTACACCACAACAAATTGGACTGTGGGGAAGTGAAGTCTGTTGGTTCCACCCACCTTGAGAGGTTCCGCCCTCCATCAGTGCCCAGGGCTGTATTCCTTTTTATAACCTAACCAAAATATAGCCTTCTTTTTCTGCAGTGTATTCCCTGAGCTCTCTTGCCCACAACTTTCTTTCACTGAGGGCCGCTTAAATTGTTAAGGAATTGCCTGCTCCAGCTTGGTCAGTGCTGGGGGGTGAAGTGACAGGAGCCTATTTGGGGCCTTGGGTGTCCATAGCCTTGCATGTGAGCATAAACGGAACAGCTTTTGTCTTTGCTTACTTTGTTGAGCAGCCCTTGCACTCCTCCTGACTGGGCAGCAGGGCAGGAACCCATAGCCATCTCTGCCCAAGCCTTTCCAGTACTTTGCTTTTGTGTCTGGGTCTGCTATTGTGACACACCCTCTTTCAGGAAACACTCAGTTGAATGTTCTCTCTGCTTACTGTGTTTCACTATTGTTGAAAGCTGTTAGAAGAGGTCCCTATCCCAAGAAAAAAAAAAATCTGGCTCATATTAACAAGGAAAGAGATTTGGAGATCGCCAAAAAAGGGGAACCTCTTGACTCTTGAGCCTGCAGTGACCTCATCCCTGCTTATGGGGTCTCCTCCTCTCGGCTGTGCATCCCAGACCCTTAGGTTAGCCAAATCTGGGGGCCATGGGTACTCTGTATTTGCAAGTCCCTAAGCCGCTGCTGCTTTCTATGGAACTTGCCTTCCCTTGAAGAGTCTGCATCCCTCTGAAGCTTCATTAAAACATTATTTGAATTCTGAATATACAAGGAATTCTTTAAGCTAATAAATGAAAGTTTAAAGTTCTGCATTACTTTGGACTTGGCATTCTCATTAAGGAAAGTTAAGACACTGGACAGCCTGAGCTGTAGCTGTGACATCATTGGGTTGTGCAATGTTTAATAAACTGGGTGTGGATGCATCATATGAATCTATCTTGCTGGGTTTCTTTTTTCAGATGTTTAAAAATTTTGAAATTATGAGTGTGTATTCCTAATTACTCAATATTTTATGGATCTTAAATCTCAGAGAAGTGAGGCTCAAGGAGGGGAGATTTTTTTTAACACATAATTACACAGGGCCTTTTTTTGTTATTTTTGAGAGAGAAAGAATGAGAGACACTGAGTGAGAAAGAGAAAACATAAGCATTCCCAACCCAGTCAGGAGGCAGCCTTAGTTTTTGGAGGTAGAGTTATAATCCCAGCCCCCAGCACTAGCAAGAGCAGAGGTTGCTTTTTGGCCTACAGTGCACATCCCTGGCAGTGTGGCTGTGCCTCTGCCCCCTGCTGTCAAGTACACAGCTGCTGGAGGGACCTGACTGGGGCAGTTCAGAAGTCGCAGCAGAGGGGGAAGGGATCCTCATGTGCTGCTTCTCAGAAGCAGCGCATGCCTCTCTGTGTACAGAGAGGGCTGAAACAAGTCCCGGGGCCAGGTTTGATGTCAGGGAGGTGGAAAAATCCAGTCCTCATCCATCCAGTCCTCATCCAGCCAAGGATAGAGAATATTTGAAGTAATGGTGCTGCCTTACCTGGGAGCTTTCCCAGGTGCTTCCAGTCAGGATGAAGCAGACCTTAGGTTTCTGGCGATCTGTGGGGTTATATGACAGGCTCAGCCATAACAGATGGTCTAATCTGCTCTGGGATTTGGGAAGCTGCTGGAGAGGAACAAGACTGGTGGCAGTGTGTCTTGGGAATAAGCAGCAGTGCTTTCTGCTTCCAGACAGGGGGGTAAGGAGGCCACCAGTTGCTGTGAGAATGAGCATTGGTGTCCCTGAGCACAGAGGGGTACCCATGGACATGGCCTCTCAGAACCATGGATCCTCACAGCTGAGATACTGAAACGAGACACTGGAACTTCCCCTCTGTAGTACCAGGGAATTCATGAAGAGGAAAATTATATGTCTTGACTTTTATTTGTAAATTTCTTTGATTTCCACTCTTATGATTTTTTGCCATTAAAACTCTGCTTCGTATTGATCCTGAAAAACTAACAAGCTCATTTTAAGCCTTATATTTTGGCTGATATCACAGAATTCATTATAAACTTGCAAGTTGCCTTTGTTAAAAATTACATAAAGCAAAAACAATAAAAGGCAACTTTGAGACTCAGGTTTTCATTTCTTTTTTTTTTTTTCTGGGACCAGGTCTCAAACTCATGACCTTGCACTTGCCAGGTAGGCACTTATGCCATGGAGCTATCTCCCTGGCCCCTTTTCATTTCATTTAAACAAACCAGGAAAGCTCTTGATGTACAGTGTTTACAGGCTCAGTCGTGCCATGGTACCCTGGAAAAATTGGCTTTGTTCAGTCCTGTGTGACAGTGACTTCTAGGACAGACACATAAAAAAGAGTTCTAGATGAGGACATTTATAGGAGGGGAGTAAAAAGAAAATATATAAGTGGGCTTTAGAAATCTGAATGCATGGGCTACTTAGAAGACAGTTGGAGGGCTGGCCAAATAATTCAGCAGATTAAAGCCCCTACAAGCAGGTTCAGGGGCCAGGGGTTCGATCTCCAGGCCTGCCGTGCCACTCCCACCCCTGGGGCCACTGAGATGGCAGTTGAGACTGGGCGTGGTGGCATGTGCCTGTAACCCCAGGTCTTGGGAGGCTGTAAACAGGCAGATCACTAGGAGTCCAATCTGGTAGTGAGACCCTGAACACCCTGTAGAACCTTCCCTTAAAAAAAAGAAAGAAAGAAAGAAAAGAAAAAGACAGAGTTGGATAAGTGGTTGAAGTTTCTCTAGAGCCACAGTAGGAAACTGGCCCCTCAGGCCAACTTTCCTGCCCAACTTTATGGCATCTTTCTTCTTGTTGTCCTGGATTGTGGCACAAGCATAGGGATACAACAGCCTTACTAGGATGTCTGACACAAAGGAATTGCTCAGAGCAGGCCCAGAGGCAGGGTTTCCTAGAAGACTCCTATGCCCTGGGTGGACAATTCTCTAGCTAGAGCTGTGTAGAAGACCACCTAACCAGCTCTCCTTAAAGGAAGAACGACTGTCTCTATTTTGCCTGAGCCTGACCCTATTTCCTTGTAGTGATATGTCAGAGTTGGCTAGGACTTCTGTTTATCCTCTCAGTTGGCCTTAAGCAATGTATGCTGGTCTAGCTGAGGTGTTGGTGATAGTCTTTAAAGATGATATGTGTGTCTCCTTGATAACCTAAACCTGCTGCTCCTCAATGTGAGCCTGGTCGAGACAGGTCAAAGAGCTAATGCGCCGCGCTACTAGCTGGGAATGAGCCTTGAGACGGAGGCTATGACTTCCTGGGGCTTAAAACATTACATCAAAGCTGAAGCACCGGACTAGCCAAAACATTAGATACTATCTAAATAGCCTTATGCAGATTGCTCTCTCTGCATATCGTCTGCAGGTGGCAGAGGTAAATGTAGGCCCCCACCTAGCTCAGCTCACAGTATTCACCTACCTCCCACAATTCTCAGTCATTCCTTCTTGAGCCACTCCTCCACTGAATAAAGCCAGGTGAGGCCTGGGATCGCTCTCTTTGTTCCAGAGAACCATCTTCGTGGCTGGACTTAGAGCCCCTTGACTCCCCAATAGTTATAAATATGTTTTAGTGTCTTTATTTTCGCCGTGGGTTGCATGGGAAGTGGTAGATTAAAATTATCTTGGCGAAGTTCCAATAATGTAGTTTTGGGATTACAAATACTGACTTCTGGGATCAAAACGAGGACTTAAAAGGGACTCCGACAGAGCTGTCCCAGACATCGCTGGGGTTCACAGCGTCCTTGCCGGTGAATTACAAGCAATATGCATAGCCCTCTCCAGGTGCCTTCTGACACTGCCTGGTATCTGTCCCTGTGCTATGCAGGGTAGAGGCAGAATCACCCCAGTTAAGGGCCACAGCTTCAGCATCTTCCCAGCAGATGCAGAGATCCACAGAGGAGAGGGGCTTATTGCAGATGCTAAGGCAAGACTATAGGAGAAGCAGAAAGTGTTGAGTGTGGGGAGACTATAACTCAGAGAGTAACACACACATTAATGCATTTGTCCCTTTCTCTTCAATTAATCAAATCTCTTCTGTGGTCAGTGTGGTTTATGATGTTGATTGGTCCTGTTTATGCATCTTCATAAGCAATTGGGGCATCTCCACCCTTAGTCTTTCCAGTAATCATTACTTCAGCTCTGTGCTCTGACTCTAGTTTGAGAAATCCTTCACTAAGGAGCTCACGAAGGGCTATGAGTCATTAGTGTCTCAGCTCCCATGGCTGGAGTCGAGAGTATGGCAAGCACTAGAGGCTGCTGTTAAATCGTGGCCTTCCTGGTTACACAAAGCGTTTTTATCCATAATCTAGTCCTCTTGGTTCAAGCAAATTTTAAGGGGAGGAGCTACATCTACTTGCGGTTGTAGCGCCCTTCCAGGTCTGAATGTTTTAGATCTTTTTGTGTTTTGCTAAGCTATATAATAAATAACTCTATTCGAAGAAATACAGCACACATATCTGAGGAGATTCCACTCTAGTTTCTAGGATGGCCCCTCAGAACAGAGATCCTCACCACTGGCATCAAATCCCCGGGGAGTTGTCAGGAGAGATGCTGCCATGACCAGCCTCTGCTCCTACAGGTCATGATTGTTCTGGCCTGCAGAGAACCTTGACCATGGAGTTATTTTTATGCATACATGTGCAACACATACATGCACCCGTGCACATACATGTGCATGCATAAAAGTATTCTGATTCTCAGGTGTATTCCTAGTAGTGTTCCTCCAGAGATGAAGGGAGAATTCCACAGCATCACCTGTAGCAGCTTTTTATTAGAAATGCGTAAGCTGGGGGCCGGGGAGATAGCTCCATGGCACAAGTGCCTGCCTGGTAAGTGCAAGGTTGTGAGTTCAAACCCGGTCCTGCCAAAAAAAAAAAAGAAGAAATGCGCAAGCTGAATCTGGGCTGGCCTTTTGCATTAACTCCCCATTTCTATGAAGCAGACCAGAGGGAAAGTGTGACACCATGAGGAAATAGACAAGTCCAGTTGCTGGATATTCTGTAAAATAACTCGTCTAGTATCTCCAAACAGTTGACAACATGAGGAAGGGAAGGCAGGATAGAGAGGAAGGACTAGTTGTCCTTAAACTAAATATAATGCCTGAGTCTTGATTGAATCATGGTTCTAAGATGAAATTATTATAAAAGCGGGGTGGGGTAGGGAAATCTGAGTATGACATTATGTTAGTAAAAGAAGTATTGTCACTTTTCTCAGGTATAGTAATCTTATTGTGACTATGCAGGAAAATATCCTTAATTTTAGAATGTGTAGGCTAATGTGTTTAGGGATGAAGCATTAAGGCATGTGTGACACATTTTCAAATGGTTCAGAAAAAAAATATGTGTATGCTGTGGGTGAGTGAGTCAGGATTGGGGAGATGTTGACAAATGTTGAGCCTGGGTGTTGGCTATATGGATTCTCAGTGTCTGTTCTTGGCAACTTGTGTCTGTGTTTGAAATTTTC
This sequence comes from Capromys pilorides, assembly GCA_004027915.1. NCBI lineage: Eukaryota > Metazoa > Chordata > Mammalia > Rodentia > Capromyidae > Capromys > Capromys pilorides. The sequence goes on along the minus strand of PVKN010003720.1, from coordinate 28,300 downwards.
ACAGTGGACTGGGAAACCAGAACCAAGGCAAGTAAGCGAGGTGGTCTTCTTCAAAACACTTCCCCATACCCCTTTCCCAGGAATTGTGCTGCTGCTCCCCACTAGAGAGTGGGGCTGTTTGCTCAGCTGTGACCGGAGCCCTTTTGTTTCTCTCAGCCTTCTAGGTGGAGATGCCCTCTGCCCAATTCTGTCCTGGTGGTCTCACCATCAGCCCCACCTGGCTCTGGCTTCATGTGCGCATTTCTCCCTCTGACTGATACCAAGAAGCTTCCAAAGAGGCAACCCTGCGATCTAAGCCACAGACCCAATTTAGCTCTGCTTAGTACCTTCCCCGATTTTGCTTTGGGGCTTTGTGAAGTAGACAGTGTGTTCACTGCTGCAGACCAACCTCTTACAGACAGCTGCTTCCTCTCTGTGCTCACTATGGTCTTACTGTAGTTTTCTGCACGACTCTTACTTGTCCTTTTTTAAAAAATAATTTGCTGAAAGGATTTACTTGTGGACCTTTGTGGCAATCATAGCATTATTTGCAGCAAGTCAGACAGTTGGCCAGGTTACCCATGGTCATCAGGGATGTGATGGCAAGGCCAGATGTCCTAGAGTGACATGTATTTAGTGACTGTTATATGAGATGGCAATGGTGGCCTGGCTTACAGTGAGCCTCTGAAGAACACTGGCCCAGTATCCTGCAGTTACCAGGGTTCTGTGCTAAAGAGGGGGATGCTGTGTCAGCAGGTACATGCCTGATAGGTCATGCTATAGAAGCCCCTGCTGTGTTTCTAGATTTTTCCTTGTTCCACCACATTGATAACTTTGCTAGGCAAAGCTGCCCTAGCTCTAAGCAGCTTCAGTGTTAGCCATTCGTCCTTGTGTATCATGGCTGACTCTGACTGCAGTAGTTAGCAGGCATGCCAGAGAGACCAAAGTACCTTATCTCCCAATCAAACTGAGAAATGGAGGGAGGCCTCATCCTAGCCCTTCTGGTGTAGAAGTGAGAATTTGGAAGGGAGTGTTTTGGGTGGAGAAAGTATTTTACTTTCTGAGCTTAAGCATGTGGGCCCTTAAATAACACTGCCCTAACTTTGCATGGACTAGCCTGCACGTATTCCCTGCTTCTGAACATTCAGAGATTTTCTTTTTGGAAGTTGAAAGCTGATTTCATTACTAACTCATGATTCCACTCCTGCTCTGAGCAGAGCTTGTTGGCCAGGCCAGTTGATAATGGCACAGGTATGTAACATTGAAATCACCTGAGGTTATGACAGAGTCCTGCAGTTGAGCAAGGGGACCAATATACTTGCATCTCCATGGTGAAAATTGACATTAAACAGAAGAGGGGTAGAGATGGAGCTGGATGGGACATAATAGCAAATTGGCTTTCTAATCAATGAGGAGGCTTTGTAGGAGCCTCCGCTTCTCCTAAAAGATCGGGTTTGTACCTGTTGGTTCACATGTTCATGAGGCTGTGGGCAAATATGGCCTCTTGGGCCCACAGGGAGCCTCATACTCTTATTCTTATATAGAATGATGATTTTCAGTACAAACTACCTTCTCAGAAGCTCTTTGGTATTGATAACATTTTTTCAAAAGGCTTTTCTTTTTGATAACGTTTGGGAAATGAGAAAAGGAGGGGGTGTCAGTAGGATATGTGTTTTGGCTTAGTGCTATCTGTTTTAACCAGTTGAGCTTGGCAAATGAATTAGTGGGGAAACAGAAAGGCTTGCCCGTGAAACCCACTAGGGAACCTTAAATAGGAGGGACACTCATTGTCCATCTCAAGTAGCCTCTCTGTGTGCAGTGGCCAGGTCTCTGATCTGCATTGTTCCCATTTTCACCTGATCACTGTTATTAATGTCAGGGGAAACACTGCTAAGGAAAGGGGTCTTTCTGAGCAGTTACTATGCCACTTTATTCTTTGTAGCTCTCTTTTGAGATAGAGTTCCATGTTGGTGGCAGATGAAGAAGCTCTGAAAAGTTACACTTTCCACGGCCAAGTAGTGGAGCAAGAACTCCAGAGCTCAGTGCGACACCCTTCCTTGCTCTCAGCCAGTTCTCAGCACAGCCATTTAATACACAGCATGACAACTAAGTGCATATTTCCAGGTTTGTGCTCGCATAACAACTGTGTAATGACAGGGTTGCAAGGGGTTTTAAACACATCCTCTATGGAGAGCAGAGTCACTGCTCATGTGGGTGCTGGCCAGCAGGCAGAACACTGATACGTGCTGAGGAGCAGGCACCTGAAGCTTGGACAGTAGCTTCAGGTTCTGTGCTTCTGGTCTCACCGTGCTACAGCATACCGAGGGTTCTTACTAGTCTGCATGCAGCTGACCTGAGCTTGCTTAGGAATAGCAGGTCACTGTGAGCAGGGCCACATGTCCAGGGACTCGGGAGCTGATCTTGGGAGGAGGCAGAAGTGGGCTGCCAAGCTGCACTGGCAGCCCCAGTCTCAGGGCTTAGGCTCTGCTGAAAGGGGTTGAACTACTGGGGCAGAGTCCTCTGGTAATGAGGTCATTTGTCCAGGGAATAGAATGAGCCTCTGTGAAACCAGAAACAATGGGCATGTTGAGTTACAGACCTGGGGGAAATGAAGCTGGGTCAAAGGCACATGTGATGAATTGGGACAATTCAGGGGACACATTCCTCATGGCCAGTGGCTGTTGTGTCACTCAACTATAATGATACTTGCATCATTAATGATCTTTAAGGCTTGTTTTGGATAATGTTTCCAAATCAGAAGCTCAGTTTTTTTGAGACAGATACCTCACTGTGTAGTTCAGGCTAGCCTTGAACTCGCCACCCTCTCTCTGGAATGCTAGGATTACTGGTGTGTGCCACCATGCCCAACTAGGAGTTGAGGTGTTTGCACTTTTTTGAGTTTTAATTAATATAAATTATTTTGTCTAAAGTAACTTGAGAAATGGATGAAAACAAGTGTAGGGAGCAGTGTTTATTTTCACTGGAGTGTTTCCTGCTACATGTCTCACCAAGGAAGTACATATTCCATAGCGATATGCTACTGATTCCATTTCCAGCAGTAAAAGCTCAATATTGTTGCTCTCTACTGTTGAACGAAAGCTGCTGGAGCGAGTTTTCCAGAACGTCTTGCTGGGGTCCACCCTACACCCCCCCACCACCCCCGGCCTTTTGTAATCAGTTCGCGGGGCAGAGGCGCCGCCCCTTGTAGGGTGGGCTCTGGGCCTCCAGCCGTGATACCTCCGGGCCGGCCGCACTGTGTTCCCGAGCTTGTGGTCGGGAGAAGGGGAAAAATTACTCCAGCCCGCCAACTGCCCTGTGTGCTGGCCGGACCCATGCACTGGATAGAAGGCGGAGACAAGGGGCGGCACGGGCAGCTCATGGAGGGGTGGGCTGTGGGCGGGGCCGGGCTGTGGGTGGGACCCGGCTGGCCAGCGCTCACACCCCCCCGTTTCTCCTTTGCCCTAGGTGAGCCGCTGCGGCCCTAACACCAGGCTACGAACAGTGTCAAGACACGCATGCCGCGCGCTTGAGACTGCTGCTGCCGCTGGCTTTGGGAGTGAATGACCTTGTCAGGACTTCCTTCCCAGGGGACCAGCGCCGCCTCCAGCTGCACCGGCCGGCTGTTTTGATTAACCCCTGCACTCCTGCCTTGAACTTCAATATGTGTCATGTCATTGTCACCTGCCGCTCGATGCTCTGGACCCTGCTAAGTATTGTGGTGGCCTTTGCAGAGCTCATCGCCTTTATGAGCGCAGACTGGCTGATAGGGAAGGCCAAGGACCGTGGTGGCGTTGGGGCTGAGCCGACAGTAGCGGAGGGACCTGAACTCCCTCACCCCACGCTGGGCATCTATGCACGCTGCATTAAAAACCCTGGCTTGCAGCATGTCCCGCGGGACACGCTCTGCGGGCCCTATGCGGAGAGCTTCAGCGAGATCGCCAGTGGTTTCTGGCAGGCCACCGCGATCTTCCTGGTTATGGGGATCCTCATCCTCTGTGTGGTGGCCTTGGTGTCCGTCTTCACCATGTGCGTGCAGAGTATTATGAAGAAGAGCATCTTCAATGTGTGCGGGCTCCTGCAGGGAATCGCCGGTAAGTGGGAAGAGGGAGGGTGCACGGAAGACGGCTCCCCATGAGCCTTTCTCCCCACCTTCTGCTCCAGCGAGCTGGAGTCTGTGGTTGGCCACGTGGGTCCCTTTTCCGTGTTCAGTGTCAAAACTCCGTTTCACCCTTCTCCATGCACTCTCGTCTTCTCCTGTCTGCCTCTTGCCCATTTGCCCCCTTTCACTTAACCCCTAGCTTGAAGCATACTTCTAAGTGGGCACATCCCTGTGAGAGCCTGCGGCCAGAAGCTGCTGAGATGGGATGACGGCTCAGCCGGAGCAGCGAGCCCCACCCTGGCCCCGAGTTCAGCTTTGGCCCAGAAGAGACGCTGGGAAGGAATTACTATCAGCTGCTCTGTTTAATGATGTTTAAATTGTGTCTTCTGGAGCCTGCCAGAATGTTCTGTGTACGCACAGAAAATGCAAGCTACTCTTCCACTTTTTGGGAACTTCTCACTAATGAGCTTGTTAGACAGCAGTGGCAAGACCTCTTTATGGCGATCTCAGAGAACAGGCTGTGACCTGCAGGAAGAGATATGCTCTCCACTCCCTACTTTCCTAGGATTCTCCTGAGGGTTAAAAGGTGGATATAAATCCAGAGGATAGCAATCTGTCCTGCACTGACTTAGTTGAGGTCCCCAGAAAGTAGAAAAGACTATTGGTTTCATTTCTGAAGGGGGGAAAAAGTATTCGCTTTTCAATAAATCAAGGTGTTTAAGCCTAACAAGAGGAACCAGAATCCACCTACAGCCCTCCGTGAAGGTGGCTCCTTCTCGGAGAACGGGCGCACAGAGCCGGGGGAGGGGTTAGGGTGCACCAGTGAAGATAAGAACAGATCTGGGCTTGGAGGAAGCAGACCCTACATGAATGAGCTCTCCTCTCCCTGGAAGCAAGTGCTTGAGCTCAGCAGGGCTGCCTTCTACATAAACAGATCAAATGACCAGTTTTCCCCCTCAACAGCTGATAAGATAAAGTTTTCTGTTCCTCTAATCTTAGGGGCCTGTGGCTGGTATGCTTTTGAAGGAAGGACTGGGGTGGGCAGGGGAGAATGGGCCAAGAGGGATGACTAAGGACCTGCTCTGCTTCTCACTCGTTTGCTCTCATGGGCCATGTACTCCTTCAGACAACAGAGCCCCTCTTGAACTCTCCATCACAAAGCAACACATCTGGGATCTTTTTTCTTTCTCCACCAGCATCAGCCATACCATGAATGACCCAGGCAGTCAGTCAAAAGCATTCATGGAATCTGGGAGGCCAGGGGTCCCTTTTCAGTTGCCACAAACTAGCAGTTCCACTTGAGATAAGTGTAACCCCTCTCTGCACATCTGCATTCCGTCTTCTGAACAGTAGGGAGATTGGAAACTAAGACCTTACCTTAGTTTTTTTGTCTTAGATTTCTGCTTCTGTGAAGTTTATTGTTCCCTTTGATTTGCTTCTGAAACCTGAGGTACATGACCTTAAGCTTGGCATTTCACCTTCTAGAAATGTTAAGTAAGGGTTTCAGTACTGGTTCATCTTTTTCTTTAGACATAGTCTCTCTCAGGTGGCTATCTGAAAATTTCTGTGGTGTGTTACCCGTGGCTTTTGAAAAGCCAAGGAAAAAACGTTGCTAACTGAAGCCATCACAGTGTATTTACCCTATTGGAGAGCCCTGGTTGAATAGCCTGGAGGACTTAGCTTTCCCTGGCTGGGTTGAACTCCAACATCCTCTGCATTTCTTTTCTGGGGTTCTGTGGGTTCTGTCCACCTTGTTCTCCTGGGAAGGCCTGTGATGGGGATCTGCCCTCTAGCAAGCTCATGGCCATTTACAGCAGGGCATGGGGCAGGCTGGGTCCCAACACCAAATCTGTCTTGTAGTCACTAAGAAGCACAAGCATCCTTTAGTTCTGTACTTCTTAAGACTCTTCACACACAGTTCTTAGTAAGCTTTGGACCAGTGAATCTCATCTCTTAAGGATGTGAGTCTGACTGATCTTTTTGTGTAGTTTCCTGTTTCCATGAAGTGGCAAGGCCGTTCATTTCTGTGCAGATTGGATGCAAGTATCTTGGCTAGTCACACACTCTGGTGAGTTTTCCTACCTTTTCTCCATGCATAATGCCGCTAAGAAAAAGAGCTGAGGAGAAGGAAGTAGGAGCACATCCCTGGGGCTACTCTGCCAGGTCTTTCTCTTCCAAAAGTCTTGAGTTCTCTAAAGAAACCACTGACTTGCAGCCTCTTAAAAATTCTGAAATTACAATTTTAAAATGGCAGGAGTCAGAGATTTCTGTCTAGACATTCAGCTCTGTAGGGACCACTGGCCTAATGCTCAACACTGCAACCCAGGAAAGAAGCGGTTTCTTTTCCCCTCCCAGCCCAGCCAGCAGCATAGATAGCAAGGAAATCCTGAGAAAGGCTGACCTGACATCTGTCACATGCTCTGGGGATAAAACTGCCACAGGCTCCTCCTCCCTTGCAGAGGTCGACACGAGGCAGCTCAAGTGACGTGCACAGCAGCCCTCCTCCTGATGTGCAGGCAGCTGAGGAAGTGACTCTGCCAAGGGCACACAGCTCACCTGCTTTTTCTCTGGGCTGCAGCAGCACCTGGTTGGCCTGGCCTCAGCCAAGGACTTGGAGCTGTGCACACCATTCTGCTCTCCCTCACCATGTATTCAGTGTTAAGACAGATAGTTAGAAGGCTATTGCCAGAACAGTACAAGATTCCTCAGAGGTACACTGCTGGGGCGACTTCGTACTTGTAAGATACATCTTGGCAAAGGAATGTATTTGTAACATACAGCTGAATGGAAAGTGATACTGTAAGCATATTCTTTGCTATTTATAATTTTAAATAGGCAACGACTTACATAGCCCTCTTCATCTATAAAAAAATAACTAAAATCTTGATGTTTTCATTTTAGAAGCTGGGTATGAAGGAGTCTGCCATCTCAATGGAAACCCTTACCTACATACTTTAAACATTTACTGTCAGTTAACCTAGATAGCAGAGTATGCCTGTAGTTAAGACCTGGCCTCAGGGTAACCACCACCATGTGCTTCCAAAGTGTTTTCTTGCACATGGGCCATGGTATTCAGCACTCATTCGCAACAGGAATTCGGAGTTCAGCCCTCCCCTTAAAATGGCTGTGAAGCACTGGCCTCACTTTTCTCACTTATAAAATGGGCATAGAACTCCCTGCTGCTGCTGCTGCTGCTGCTACTACTACTACATGCCTCAGAATTATTTTAAAGATTAGATATTGTATTAGTCAGCTTTTCAATTGCTGGAACAAAATATCCAACACTCACAACTTAAAGGAGGATGGGCTTATTTTGTCTCACAGTTTAGTGGAGTTAGCCCATGGTCTGTGGGCTCCAAGGCAGAGTCCACAGGGCACAATGGCAGCGGGGAAGGCTGTTTGCCCCATGGCAGCCAGGAAACAGAAAGAAAAGGCAGGATATGGAGAGGACGATGCACCTTTGCAGGTCGCATGCCAGTGATTACCCCTCCAGCCAGCTCCACTGACTGTGAGAATTGGGGCGGGGGTTAGGTCTAAACCATCATAGTACATGAGGCTTAAGCATAGTGTTTGACATACAGTAACTAGTAATAGCTATAAGATAGTTATTAAAGTATTTCTAGGGCTGGTAAGATAGTTCAGTGGGCTAAGCAACCTGCTTAGACAAGTACAGGGTCTTGGGTTCAATCCCTGACACCACATGCCATGCTGGCATCACCCCTGGGTGTGCTCAGATGGCCACCAAGACTGGGCATAGTGGCACTGCTTATAATCCCAGCGCTGGGGAGGCTGAAAACAGGAAGATCACTATGAGCTATGTAGTAAGACCCTGTATCAAATACATAAAGTATTTCTACAAAGTTTCATTGTACTTTTTATGTCCCTGAATTGCTCACTCTACAGAGCAGAACTACTGTTTATGGCATTTAGACTTGTCTTTGTGCTGTTCACATCATGCCCTCATGACCAGGTGTGTCCTTGTATTTTTTTAAAAACAATCCAAAAGATAGCCACATCAACAGGAAAACAAACTTCATCCTCCCTTCCGTGCCCTGGCACATACTTCTCATCCATTTTCTTCCTAGAGCAGCTTCTCTAGTGGAGTCTTGATTGCAGGTGGCTTCTCAGACTTCCTTAGAAACATAAATCACAAGCTGACTAGTCTTTGCTCGGTGAGAGCTGGTTCAGGACCTGGCACAGCCAGAACTGCACATGAGTCTGTATCCCGCGGGGATTCATTACAAAAGCTGGGTAATCAGCCAGCAAGGCTGTTTTTTGCCAGCTGTCTTCCTTAGGTTGTGACCTGGATGTCATCCACAGTGAAACTGTAGAACGCAGAGATCCAGGTTTTCCATGACAACATCAAACAGTTTGTTTCTGGAAATGCTTGTAGGGTACTCTCCTTCTATGAACTCCCCAGGGACTCAGGCTTGGCACAGAGCCATTAGAGTGCACTTAGATTCACTCACTCTGGCTGGCTGGGATGGCTCCCTGGGTTTGCCATAAGGCCTGGCTGGCTGCCTGTAGTCCCCTATCCCTCCCTCATGTTGCTCCTCCCCATCTTGTTGGCTCTCATGGTGGCTACTCCCTGTAGGCCTCTGTCTGTCTGCATTGGTCCAAAGAGGATCAACTCGCTTCAGCCAGCTGCTCTAACGGTCTGAGCAGATAGACTGCTGTGGGCTGAATTCTGCCTTTGCAGGGTTGAAGTGATGCTGTGGGCATGGGACCTGCTCTTCTAGGGGTAGCTGAGGCTCAGCTTTCTTGGAAGTGAAGTGGCTGTGGTGAAGGAAGACAGGATGAAAAAAGAGGCAGAAGAGATAAATCTTGGAAGACTAAGGGCAGGTTTTGTCTTTGCCACTTACAGAATTGCTTTTTTCATAAATCTATGCACTGAAATACAAGTGGGCCTGCAAAAACACACCAGGCTCACCCTCCAGGATTAGTGTTCTCATTGCATTTATTCACAAGATGAAAAATATCTGTGAGCATTAAGGTAATGACCACAACCCAACTTAGTGCCAGCTCTATGTGCATTCATCTTCTCCCGATTCATTTCCTCCCAGCACAAAGACCAGACTGGCCACCGAAGAGGGGAAAATGAAAACAAGGCTTTAGAAAGGAAGGAGGCCCCACCCCATAGTTTTATACCTGAAAAGTTCACCTACTTTTCTCTGAGAAGGTTGTGTGAGACCCTGGTTGCCCAACCTCAGAAAGGCCTCAGAGTAGAGTGAGGGTTCCTGCTTTTCCATCTCAGGGAAAACCAGGGACTGGAGGCAGCCAGTCACCAAATGGGACCCTGGATTTCTCTACACAGACAGGGCCTCCACCTCAAGTCAGGTCAGCAGCCCATGGTCTGAATCGACTTAAGAATTCCATGCATGAAATTCTAACTAGTAACACATACTAATTCATCAACTTGGTGCAACCTTTCGGTAAAAAGTAACAAATGTGCCAAGGTCAGGCCATATTTAAATGCCAATTCAAGGAGCTACTATGGGATGTCTACCTCATGCAAATATTTGTAGACTCTGGCCTGAATTTCCTGAGTTTCTGCTTCCTAGCTATGTTAGAGCCATCATTTCATAAATGATAGCCTAGAGAGGTTTAAAAGATCATGTTAAAGGAACAAAAAACTCAGCCCTATTAAAAACTGCTACCTAAAGGACAGTAAATCAAGCAGGCATTAATTTAGCTAAATATAAAACATAGGATAGGTTTTAAAGAAAGTTGTAAGGTCTAAAAGAAAATTGCAGGGGCTGGGGCAATAGCTCCATGGCACAAGTGCCTGCCTGGCAAGTGCAAGGTTGTGAGTTCAAACCCTGGTCCTGCAAAAAAAAAAAAAAAAAAAAAAAAAAAAAAAAAAAAAAAAAAAAAAAAAAAAAAAAAAAAAAAAAAAAAAAAAAAAAAAAAAAAAAAAAAAAAAAAAAAAAAAAAAAAAAAAAAAAAAAAAAAAAAATTGAAAGAAAGAAAGAAAGAGAAAATTGCAAATGCCCTTACAAGTCAGATATAGTAATTGGTATGCAAAATAAAATATGGAAAGTAGCTTGCTATGATAACCACTTAATTGTTAGTGTCAGGAAGCCCAGCGTGATGTATGTTCAAGTTATATTAACAGGTAATTATGAAGCATGGCCCTGAATACTTACATGAGCATTTCAGGACTCTGAAGAGTGTAAGTCATGTCTGATGCTCTCCTAACCTGTGAAGCCACCATGGAGAGAACTGCACCTCCTTGAAGACCTGCACTGTAGGAGTCATTGAAGTTAACTTATTATATGTGGATTCCTGAGAGCTTTATGAATAGAATAATTCTCTTAGAAGACAGTCCTCCACACAGGCTAAATCTAAAACTACACATATTGAGAAAATGAGGCCAATATTAATATAGCTTTAGAATCAGTACAAATGTGTCCACAACCCTAATTTCAAATCAAAATGCAGAATGATTGTGTTTTCAGAGTGGTAAAAGCCAACCTCAGGGGTTCAGTGTTAAAAAGGTGGCAGCAGGTTTGTTGTAGGATTTAATATAATAATGCTAAATCATTACACATTCAGGAACCTCAGAAGGCAAGAAGCTCACTTACTCTCTGCAAAATTGCATAACACAATAAGTAATTAAAAGGTATCTTTTGGTGTACTACTTACTGCACTTAACTTACTTTGACAGTTTATTCTAAATTATAATCCAGCACTTTGGGAGACTGAAGCAGGAGGATCACAGATTTGAATTCCACCTGGGCATCTTAGCAAGACAGTCTCAAAGTAAAAAGGGTTGAAAATAAAGCTCAGTGTGAAGGCCCTGGATTCAATCCCTAGACTATAAAAACTTTCTGAAATGAAAATAAATAATAGTTATTTTCAATGTCTTTAATTTTAGCAGTAAAAAAGATTGACCTCCCAATAGCTGGCTGATCATAATCATACTTTTTTATTTAAAAATTTCAGCCACAAAGTTCCCTGTAAATTGTGTCATGTCTATTCTAAGACAGCGTAGGGACCCTGCTTGAGCCCTGTCTTGTGACGGAGGCTCATTCCCTGAACACATGGCACAGTCTGTGCCATGTGCTTTGCCATGAGAAAACCTCAGTGGCCACTTAGTAGAGAGCTGATGTGGCTCCATGCGGTGCGGCCTCCTGGCAGTCTACATGGCACCTGGCTGACTGCCATGGGGCACTGAAAGAGAAAAGGTTGCACCCCACAGGTAGCTATTAGGGACACTCAGAGGGCTTCAGCCATCAGGATGAATGATGATAAAAACTAAGAAGAGGAGTCAGCATGCAGGTCAGTGCTAACTAAAGGCAAGCATGGTGCCTATCACTCTGCACCTACGAGAGGGGCAGCCCAGACCTAGAGGTGCCCTCTGCTCAAGTGGCTCGGAGCTGTTCTGGGGCCACGGTGAAAAGAGGTCTTTTCCTGTGCCCACCATGGTCTTCATTCTCCGGGCTCAGGCTGCCTCCACTTGTGCACATTCCTTTGTGCCTTCCCTTTTCCTGCACTCCTCCAGCCTCTCCCTGCCCAACCCGGTGCTTCACGCTTCTCCTGCAGCCAGGTTGGAAACCATTTCAGAGCTCTGCTGTTAAGGGAAAGTGAGTCCCCAGCTCCCTGAAAGGCTGCTAGGCTGAGTGGCGCTCCACCTTTCCTGAGTGCTTCCCAACAAAGAGCCACTTCTTGGGACCGGAAGGTTTTGGTGCAGGCAGTGAAGCAAAAAGCCAGGTTTGGCCCTGGCACGCATTTTGGTTCAGTAACACAGTGGCTGCTTTTCATTTGCCCCAAACTGTCCACCCCTGGGATTCATTTTATTGGGTGAAGCTTTTTCTCCAATTATTTCAAACATTTGGCAAGAACTTCCCACAATGGCTTCACTTACACAGGTAATCATATCACTCTAGTGTTCCCTTCATCTATTCATCAACAAATATTTACTACGTGCTTATTACATATGAGACATCAGTCCAGACTACTGGGACAGAAAAGGCTGCAGAAAGTCCTCTGTCATCACCAAGTTCAGATCTGAGCCGGTGATTACATAGCAAGCTAAGTGACAGGCACGGTCAATGCTGGGCCTCACTGTGGCTTCTCCCCACATTGCAGGGAGCATTAACAGATGATTGTCTTTTGTTCCTGACCTTTAAAATTTTCCTTTGCAAACAGAGACCTTATCAGTGTGTAAGTTTTTAACCTGGACTTGTCTGAAAAGGAAGCACAGATGTGATGCTCAGGACTTGCCTGCTTAGTTACTGGGTGCAGCAGGAGTGGCCTGGTGACCTCACCTGTAGGCAGGGCACATGGCCTCATCTGTATATGTTGTGGTGACCAGCAGAGATGCCTGGCAACAAGTAGAGTGTAGCAGTTGTGTGAAAGCCTATGGGGAATAGGGGACAGAAGGCTGAGGACAGCTATGAGGCAGCCAGGGCACTCCCCTTCCTCACAGACTACAGAGCCTTAGCTCAGACTTGGTGGTTCCTGGTACCCACACCCCGGGAGCCTGAGTTGCTCATCTTCACCCCAGGAACATGCTGCTCACTGCCATTCCAGACTTCAGTACTGCCCATGGCCGTAAAAGCATTTTTTCTTTCCACCTAAGGTTGATGAGAAGTTCTATGAGACCCTACACTCTGGTTCGAGAGCAGCAGGAAAGAAGTAGCTCAGTTATCAGTGCTGAATACTGTGAAGAACCAAGGAGGACTGTACCTGCTTTTCCTAGTGTGGCTTTCATGTCCTCCATGCCACGGGCACTGGGGTGCAGTGATAGGGCATAGCTCCCTGCCTGAGTTACACCCGAACCACATGCACAGGTTCCCCAAGGAGGCAGGGGTAATTCCTACGCTGGCTGAGGAACCTGCTGAAGGACTCAGGAAGCAGCGCAGAGAGGTGGCATGGAGGGCCCAGGCCCAGTCAGTGTTAGTGGAGCTGTCTGTGAGGCTGTTGGGATATCTGCAGCCTGGGGTGGCCTCTGAAGGGTACTGCACATGGTGAAACAGCAGTTTCATTTCCTTTCTCTTTCACCAGTAAGGCTGAGTCATGCACTGGTGTCTTCTGAATGTCTGGGTGTATGTATCAGGAGGCTGTGAGAGGTTAGGAACTAGCCTATAAGATCATGAAAATGCTACCTTTTCATAGGGATACACCACCTCCAGGCTGTTTCAGAAATTTAGTGGATAAAAAAAAAAAAAAAAAAGACGTAGTAAGGAGAACCACTGTTGCAGGTGTTTCTGACTAGAATTAAAGTGAACAGAGTTCATTCTGACATCTAGTACAACATTCTTCCCTCTAGCAGCAAGGGCTGGACGTGGAGATCCTCCTATTACTGTCCACAGGTGTGCACTAGAAATACATGGCCTTCTCAAGAAAACATGGCAGTTATGCATTTTGGTCAAAAGGAAAAATTTAAACAAAGCTGACTCCAAAGGAGTTCAGATCTCCACCATGCCGTGCTTAGGTGTGCGGGGGCAATGGGAAGAACACAGTGAGGCAGTAGACAAGGAGAGCCCCAGGCTACTCTGGGCTCTTCCCTTCCCTGCGGATACAAACCACAGCCCAGCTTCCTGGGGCCAGCACCTGCGAGCTCCTTTTCTACCCATTCCAGATCATGTGCGCTAAGGAGACATGGCAGCTTACACTCAAGAAGCTGGAGAGGTCACCTATCTCTACAAGAGACATCCATTTTTAAACTTCTCCTCTTGGTTATACTACAGCCTTCTTTGCCAATGTCTATGCCATCATGTGACAGGAAAGAGTTCATTAAATTGTGTCACAATTGTACACCACATTATACTTAATTTTTCAGCTTTTTTCTTAGAAAATATGACAGTAGCTGCACCAACTTCTTGCAAGGTGTCTGCAGCATATTACCAACAGAAACAAAGTAATTGTAATCTACCCCTATGTACCCCAAGAGTAAGTGGCCCCTTTTAGGACACCAGCCTGTCAGCACAGCTTGGCACAGCATCTTGAGACACTCAGGGCTTTTTGCCATGGTGATTCCACTGTCCTGGGCTGCTGACTGATGTCATTCTTCCTGCAGCTCTTACCCCTCCTCGTTGGACAGACACAACTCGGCCAGGCAGGTCAAGGTGCAGGCAGAAGCAAGCAGATCCCCATGGCCCACACTCTGTCCTCCACCCTGTGGTGGAAAGCGCTGGAGCCGGGCCCTGCAGCTCTGATGAACGGCTCTGCTTTCCTGCCCTAGGACTCTGGAGGGGAAGGCAGCATCACCCGTGAGGACATGTGACCTACAAGACCTGGAATTCTTTGGTCTGAATCTAATCACCCAGAAAATAAGTTATTAATAATTAAAAAACATACTATGAGAGGTCCTAGGGATTGAACTCAAGGCCTCAAACAGCTACCAAGGGCTCTATCACTTTGTACATCACCAGCCCTTTTCTGTTGAGACGTAGTTTTGCTAAGCTGCCCACATTAGCCTTGAACTTTCACCATCCTGCTCAGCCTCCCAAGTGGTTGGAATTAAAGGTGTGCACTACATCTGTTATTTCCCCTTACCTATGACCCACAGTTATCTCTGTGAAACCTAGTTCCTGTGTTTCCAGGCACAGTCCATGGTAAGGAGTGCTCTGCTGAGTGCTGGGAGTACAGGCCACCACTAGGGGAGTGTGCTGAGGCCCTGTCCAGTCAGTCCAGCCAGCCAGCCTAGGGCAGCATGTGGGTACCCCACCTTGCACCTTGAGGGCACAGATGCCCCCCAGTCCTTTTCTCATCATCCTGTGTGACTCTGCAGGGGGGTCTCATTGCCAGTGAGGCTTTAGACACTCAAGCATGGCTCCCTGCTATCCTCATTCACAGGCCAGTAGTGGTCTGTGGGTCTACGGTAGCCTGCAGTGACTGAAGAATCATGCCTGTGCCTATACACTGGGGAAGGGAATGCCTGAGGGGCATATTCCTGTCAGGGCTCCACATACTACTGGTGGGTCGAGGCTGTTAAAAGTAAGGAGCTGCCTACTTCCTAATGGAAGAATAGCCACATTCAGGTAATTTCCTGTGTCCTGCAACCAGCCAGAGCTTAGCACAGTGGCAGGACCAGTGTATGACAGCAAACTTGTGCCTTGTCTTCTGTTCCTAGCATATTAAACTGCATTCATTTTACACTGAAGCAGCACATATTACAAATGAGACATACAGTCAATATTTAATCGAAGGGCTGGCCAAATAGCTCAGCAGATTAAAGCACCTGCAAGCAAGTGCAGGGGCCAGGGGTTCCATCCCTGGGCCTGCCCTGCTGGCCTTGCCCTCAGGGCACGCTGAGACAGCAATTGAGACTGGGTGTGGTGGCACACGCCTGTAATCCCAGCGCTTGGGAGGCTGTAAAAACTTTAGGCAGATTACTATGAGTTTGATCTAGTAGTGAGACCATGAACACCCTGCAGACCTTTGCCTAAAATGCAAAAAAAAAAAAAAAAAATTTTAACTGAAACTATCACATATGAACACTTAGGTCTTTAAAAGAAGTGCAGCACCCTTGCTTCAGGTCTGCCTGATGAGCATCTGCTCCCACCCAGGGGCAGAATCCTGTGCAGGGAACTGTGCTGAGTGGCCCCATGGGGTCCTTGGGGTCCACAGAGCAGCCACTCAGACCTTGAGGCAGGGTAGATCTCACTGTGCTCAGGCAAGGCTGTGTGGAGAGCAGGGTAGCATGCCAGCAGGATTAACCAAGGCTTGCCATGGGCCTTAGAATTAAGTGATTTTCGATCCCTGCCATATAAACCTCTGTTCAGATGAAGAACATCGGAGTCTCTCCAGTGGAGCTAAATTGGAGCCTGTTGCCCTTCACGTTCCCAAACTATCCCTTTCAACACCCCCTCCCCCAGCAGATGTGCTGGATGTAGTGGTAACCCCCATAGTCCTAGCCACTCAGGATGAGGCAGAAAGACTGCAGATTTGTCTTGAAATAAAGGGAGAGGGAATGGGAAGATAGCTCAGTAGAATAAGTGCTTGCCTGGCAAACACAAGGACCTGAGTTCAATCCCCAGTTCCACAAAAAAAAAAAAAAGAAAAAAAAGAGAGGTCTTCGTACCTTGCTTGGGTTCAGTCGCCATTGCTTATTAGTGGGAACAGTCTGTGAAATGCTTTAATGTGATCAGGACTTTGGTCTTTTTCCCACTTTTGTTATGAGTGCAGAAAGTACTCTAGACTTTAAAATTCACAACCATTGTGGGACTTAAGGATTAGTATCTCTTTACAGGTGAGGAAACAGAAGGGTAAGAAGCTTTTCTGAGGTTACCCAGCTTACAGAGGAAAGATGTTGGATTCCAGCCTGACTCCAGGTCCTAGGTGACAGAACCATTACGTAACTTAAAGAGTCTCTGTTGCTGGTTCGTGTCCTTGCCTCACATGAGCTTTCTTGCTGCACAATTCTAGCTTTTGACTCAAGTCCAGGCCCCGAGACGGCTGGCTCTGGACCAGCTCACTCTAAAGTGGTACAGGCCCCCTTCCACCCCAACCCTGCCACTTCACACGCACTAGTCAGCTCCCTCCACTGTACAGCAAACAGTCTCTGGACTGTGACTGCCCATCTGCAGGCAGCAGGCATGAAGTCCCTTGAGTGGGACAGCAAAAGTGGAGACAGTCAGGCTCAAAGGCTGCTAATGCAAATTTGTTCAGCCAGGCAACCGTCTAGAACCATCCTAGATGAACAGGACTGTGAAAGTTGTGATCTGTGGCCTGCACTGCTGTCCCCAGTCTTCCCTCAGACCTCAAAGTCACAACTCTATTCATGTTTGGTAGGTGGCAAAGTTGCTAAGTGACTTGGAAGCCATGGTAGTAGTAGGAGGGAAAAAGAGCTACAAACCAAGATTAGTAAGGATGAAGTTCTATTTCAAGGTATCAGAAAAAATAGGAGTTTTGAGTTATGATTTAGCAGTCTTGTCATTTTTTTAAGGAAAGGTTTTTCATTTTTTTAAGGAAAACAAGTCTTTTCTGCAGGAAAAGCATCTTTCTCTGATACACTATGCAGGTGAACTAAAGGCCTTCAGTAAAGCCCTTCTGTTGGTGTTTGGTTCAGGGCTGGGGGCTGCCCCTCTCACTTTTCTGTTCAGGTCTGCTGGGTGAGGGGCCAGGGCCAGGCTGAGGCTCAGGCAGACAAGGGTACACTGCCACACTGGACACTCACTGGCGACACCTACACGTGAAACCTCATATTCAAATCTTGGCTGTCTCTCCTGAGACCAGGCAGGGGAAAGAGCTCCTAACTGCTGTGTTCCCAGCTCTTCGGAAGTCAGGCTGTGAGCAGAAGGAAGGATGTTGTGACACAGCGGTGGCTGACAGTAGAACACAAGCAGCTGGGCTTGCTAGCATCTACTCAAGGCTGAATTGACTTGAAGGTATCCAGACAGAAAACTGTTAGGAAGTTTGCACCTTGTCTCTAAATAGATCTGCAAATGCAGAGACACCTGCTTGAAATTTGTTGCTCACAAATACGAGCAGACATTTCTCATGGTGTGTTTGAAGCACTGACAATCAGGTTAAGTCAAGGTACCTGTCTTGCATTAACCAGGTTGCATTCTCACAGTTCTGTGAGAGTTCTCCTGGGCTAGGGCTCAAAAAGCCAGATAGTAAGTATTTTGAGTTTTGTAGGCCACAAGGTTTGTAGCAGTTACATAGCTCTGCTGGTCTAGCACAAAAGCAGTTTCTAAGGAACAGGCACTGTGTTCCAATAAATGAAGCAAATTAGGCCTGAGCACCCTGGTTTGCCAGCCTCTTCCTTAAAGCCAGATGGCAGTGTCCCCAGCCATGCAGCCCAGTGTGGACAGTATGCATTCCCACAAGAATCATCATTCATGGAGTCACACTGCAATATGTAGTAGAAGCTGAAAATATTTCTAAGTGGCATTTCTTGCTCAGCTCAGAACAGCTGCACAAAATGGTCCCTCATACTTTCTATGGTGGAACAGATGCTATTACCCGTTGCAAGCAGCAGTTACAGCCGATCAGATTGGGTGCGGTGGGCCACAGGGCTGAGGCCTTGACCTGTTTTCTCTTCTGTCCCACAGGCCTGTTTCTCATCCTTGGTCTCATTCTCTACCCTGCTGGTTGGGGCTGCCAGAAAGCTGTAGACTACTGTGGACGCTCTGCGTCTGCCTACAAACCGGGAGACTGCTCCTTGGGCTGGGCCTTTTACACTGCCATCGGCGGCACAGTCCTCACCTTCATCTGTGCTGTCTTCTCCGCACAAGCAGAAATCGCAACCTCCAGTGATAAAGTACAGGAAGAAATTGAAGAAGGGAAAAACCTTATCTGCCTCCTCTAGTGTGGAAGGATACATCAACGCCATTTTGTTCCTGTGTAATCTTGTGAAACAGTCCACGCCATATGAATCAAGTGGAGAAACAGCCTTCACCTACCGAAGTCACATTCCACAGCCCAGGCCTTGACAGGACTAGTGAGAGGCAACACCTGGCTCTGCACAGTTACAACCCCACTTGTAGCTGTGGGTTCCACTCAGACCCAATCTCCCCAGGGATCAATGAAAGATAATGATCAGAATCATGAGGCACTATCCCTCTGGCAGCAGAGGACACGTATTTGGCCTGACACGCTGTTTTGAGGACCAAAGAGAAGTTCCTGGCCTGCAGCTGCATGTCTGTGCACATCTCTGCCTTAGGATGAGGTCTCGAGTTGGCGTTCTGGGTTTCTTAGTTCTTGCATGTGTTGTTTCAGTTGGAAGTTAAAAGGAAGATCACAAACTCAGTGGGGGTGAGATGTGTGCCAAAGGGGTCCTCTAAAACAGCCTAGGACTTAGTCTAGGCTGAATTCCAAGAGAAAGTCGATCAGTACACTGTCACTCCAGCGTGTTAGGAATGTCAGGAGAGACTGAGGATAGCAGTGCAGACCCTGCCCAGGTGAAGGCAGTTTCCTTTTCCAGCAGCCAGGCTAGCACCCATGCAGGGCCAGCCTACTTCTCGAGATTAAGATTGTACTCTGATTGCCAAAGGAAACCTGTTTTCTTCTGGGGACAGTGGGCTCCACACCAGCTGTGGCACAGGCAGGTGCTCACAGGAACGAACTGCTAAATCTCGGCCCTGGGTCTTTCCTGCTCGGTTATCCTGCCTTAGTCAGTTGGATTCCCAACTCTTGTAGCAGCAGAATAGGATTCTTTGCAGGAAAAAGGAAGTAATGATTGGAGTTAAACTTCTCTAGTCACAAGTGTTGATCCTGAGGACTGAAATAACATTAGGCTGCTGCAACTGAACAGCTGTGCAAGACATGGAAAACAGAGTAGGGAGTTTATGCAAAACCTGAGCTAAACCAAGCTCATGGCACCTGCCCACACCTGTTTACAGAAACAAACACCACTATTTCTGAGGAAAAAAGGATTTAGAACTTAGTTTCCATTAAGTTACCAATGTAATTGAGCTGGGCAGCATGTCATGAGAATGAGCAAAGCTGCCAAAATCACACAGCTTGACCTGATGTGTGTCAGATACTGCAGAGGGAGAAATATTCTTCACCAGCTGAGTGCTGCCATGTCTGGAAGGATTAAGATTGTGAGTCTCTTTAGGGTTATGAATCTATTCCCAGAGGATGTTATTTTGGAAATGTAACAGCTATAAGCATCTTCTATTGGCAAGGCATTGTGTGCTAAGTACCACCAGGTATTCAGACTTTACTTAAAAGTTGAGACTGCATTATTAGTGAGTGCGATCAAAACTGTGAGTCTGGAACCATGAAAGGCAGAACACAGAAATGGAATGGGAGACGAGTTTTTGTCATGATCTGTGTGGCCTTTGGCCTATACTAGAAACCATCCTATCTCACAGAAGAAAGGCCAAGCACAAGATAGGAACAGATCTTTTGAAACAAAGTTCAGATCCTCTGGCTTTTCTGAGAGTGAGAAGGGTTAACAGGCATCTTTCTAGAACACCTAGGTAAAGGGGTGGGAAACAAGAACCACCACTGTAACCCCAAGAAATAAGCCATGGGAGGCCCTGTGTAAGGCTCCTGGGCTGCAAAGTGCTTTATAGTCTGAGTCCCTCTGCCAGCCAGGTAATTACTTTCAAACCTGAGCAGTATTTTTCATTCAAAGCAGTTTCCTACATCAGGCAAATCTTAATAAAATTTTTTCTTAAATTTCTTAACCAGTAGATTAACCTCTACAAGGTAGAGAATCCATTTTACAACCTCAGTCTCCCCCTAGGAACAAGTTATAAGCCCAGGGGACCCTATGGGTGTGTCCATCACTGGCCCCTCAGCTAAAGTGTCAGGGCTCCCTGAGGTCACCTGTCACAGTGAACTGATCAACAGCAGTCCCAAGTGAAAAGAGGACCTCTTGGCCAGAGCAACGTCACTTGACAGTGTTCATTCACTTCATTAATCTGAATGATGTTGAGACTAAGAAAATAAGGCACATACACAAACAAAATCCCAAACCACTAAAAACTACCTGAAGACTGACTCAGTGTAACAGAGGGACAGCAAGTCTTCTGCCATAGAGAAAGGCAGCATTGGGTCTGTGAAATCTTTAGCCCAGCCTTTCTTTGGAATAAGACTTATAATGCTAGTCCATAACCAAAACTTTTCTGTATGGCTCTTTAAAAATCACTTGTTGACCCACACTTACTTTCTAATAAATAGGACCGTTACTACTCCCAGGAAAGGCTTATCTTGTGGGCATTTGTGCTTAAAAGTTTCTTGAGGGCCTGGGCATCTCAAAACACTCCAAGGCAGAAATGTTTGCCTCAGTCTGTGGATTCTTTAAACCTGTGTGCTAACTCAACAATGTAACATTTAAGTGTGTGAGGGTTTCTGTGTAGCTCTCAAACATCTGTGGTGTAATGACACTTGTTAGACATATATCCCATAAAGTGCCATAGCCTTTTAATGCGTAGCATATTTAAATGTTTATATTATACATACCTAAGTTTTGTGAAAGATGTGCAATAACAAAAGTGTATGTATGGTTTTTTGTTTTTTTTTTGAAACTGGACAGGAGTCAAAACAGGGATGTTTTCTGTTTTGACAAAGGAGTTACACATTTTGGCCTTCAGGGCTTAGTCATTACCCCATAACAATTTTAATGCTACATGAAACTTACGTGAAGGAAAGACTGGTTTTTGGGTTTTTTTCTGGGTCTAAATTATAATAATCACTATGTGAAAGTTAAGCCAGCAAGCCAGGCCCAGTTAATGGAAGTCTTTTATGTGAAATGTGAAGCTGCATGTTGCCTTTTCTGTTAGTGTGACAACTAGTTGCTGTGCCCTAATCACTAGGCGCTGCTTCCTAGCATGCTTTCCTGGACCCTGTTAACGCTAGACCACTGTGGAAACGCTGACCGCACGCCTTCTTAGCCTAAGTCTGGCTTCTGGACAGACCTCCGTGCAATAATGCCTGGCCCCAGGATCCCTGCCTGCCTCTGTCTGGTAACAGTGACATCCTGCGGGACGAGTCAGAGACAACTGGGTTACTTCTGAGACTGTGGTGAAACTCGAAGGATAAGGGAGTCATCAGGTGCTCTGGAGGAACTCAGCACACTTGACATTCAACAGCCACTTGAGCCAAACTGTATCACAGTGATGGACTCAATTTGAGCCCTCAAACATGTGATTATTCTGTTATACTGTAAACTAATAACATTGTCTAGCATCGATGAGGTTCCTGTGCCTATGTATTTTCACAATGTGCTCCCTCCCTCTCAGATTTGAATTAAACCAGATTTTACAAACTCATTCAAGTCTGAGAATACTGGTTTCATGAGATTTTTGTACAGTGTGATCAAGAAAACACCTACCAGTCAAAATTGAAATACTTATTGGGACATTGATAAGACAGACATTCAGGCATTTCCAGCTATTAGTAAGAATATACATTTCATATCCCTATTACAGGTTAATTTATTTATTTATTTTTTTAGTATACAGTCTACAGGGTTTCGCTTCACATCGGACTCACAGTGATCTTCCTGTTTTCAGCCTCCCAAGCTGTGGGATTATAGGTACACAGCACCATACTCAGTCTTAGTCACCCTCTTAGCGCACCTAGAGGATGGGGCCAAGATGGCACACTGGAGACTGAACCCCCGGTTGCCGTACCTGTCTAAGCAGTTGCTTTAATCTGCTGAGCTATCTGGCCAGCCGCACAGGTCATTTTTAAACTAAGCAATAGTTCTTCCTTGGGAAGGGCCAGCCAAACAGCTCAGCAAATTAAAGCACCTGCAAGCAGGCGCAGGGGGCAGGGATTCCATCCCCAGGCCTGTCATTCTGGCCCTGCACCTGGGGCATGCTGAGACAGCAATGGAGACTGGGTATGGTGGTGTCATGCTCCTGTAATCCCAGCTCTGGGGAGGCTGTAAACAGGTGGATTACTAAGAGTCCAATCTAGTAGTGAGACCCTGAATACCCTGCAGACCCTTCCCTAAAAAAATACCAAAAGGGAGAGAAGAGGAATTAAAAATGTGTACATGTACCAACTCCACACAGGATTTCTTCCTTGGGAAAGCATTAACATTATAGGAGAAAATGTTACCACACAAATATCTTCAAGTAATAGCTACATGATATGAAAAGGCTCAATTTTTTAAAAAAGTATATTTGGTACAGGGTCTCACTACACAGCTCAGACTCCACTACACGGCTCAGACTCATAGTGATCCTCCTGTTTTCAGCCTCCCCAGTGCTATGATTACAGGTGTGTGCCACCACACCTGGATTCGGTAGCAGGCTCAGTGCACCTGGGGTAGGGCTGGCATGGCATGTGGTACCATACCCAATCCCTGTCCTTGCCTAAGCAGGTGCTTAAGTCTGCTGAGCTATCTTGCTAGTCCTTCAAAGTATTTCTTCACATTTGTGTGACAGAAAGAAAGACATTTTCTCAACAAGGTAGCTAGGTGGGGTGGCCTGTAATTCCAACATTCAGGAGGCTGCCAGAGGATTATGTAAGTTCAGGGCCAGCATGAACTACCCAGCAAGACCTCTCTCAAGCAAAATAAAGGCCAACTGTGTGGCCAACATCTACACTTCCTGTAAGATAATCCTGTCTACAAGAAGCCTCTCCCAGAGTTGTAACATTTCTCATCTAGAAACTCAAAGATGACAGTAAACACTCTCTTCATCAACTCAACCAACTCTACATTTTGTGAGCACTTGGCTGTTTGTTCCCTGATCTAGGGCTTATGGCAGCTCAGAGTATGTTTACACTTTGGCTTCCACATATTACATGACTTCTGATGTGTTTCTGTTTTAAAAAAACTGCAAACTATCCTAATCACTAAAGAAAGCTCTCCAAACAATCAGAATCTGAATAGCCCAAGCAAATCAGAAATTTTCCATAGCTTTTGCAGGCATTACTTTGTGTTTCTCAAAGGCATCCCCTTGAGAAAGGACCTAGTTTAGAGCCTCCCAACATTAGCTTTCCTTTGGTAGTCATGTGTTGGTACAGCGTTCCATGACTGGTTCTCCTGGATTCACTTGACCAGCACAACACACTGACAGGGATGCTCTTTAGTTTCCTTGGCATTTCTCTTACATGACCATTACTTGGGGAGTAATGATGGAAGACAAAAAGGGCATCCATGCAAACTCTTCAAAGCAGCAAGACTACTCACTACCCATCTTCATGGCGGAGGCCCTGCAAGCAGTTCAGTTATTTGGTGGCAATCCCACTGCTGCACTTCCACCTTCTTACCTGCAGCTTCCTCTATTCACTCTGGAGGGTTCTGAGAAATAACCCTTCAATATGTGTACTAATTTTGCTTAGGTATATGGTATGCAAAAAAGGCAAAAAAGCAAAAAGGCATATAGGAAAGAAAAGTTATTGAAATAACGTAGCTATCAGCTCTGGCTTTTTGTAACCAAATATCCTAAAGAACCTAACACCCCTACATAAGCAGTCCCACAAAGTTGTAGGCTGGGGAAATCATGTAATTTACTGAAAGAGAAGCAAGCCTAAGTTCAGATGTGGAAGTGAGGACAATGCTGGGCTGAACTACAGATGCTGGAGGGAACAGATGAGCAGTGGTGGGGAAGGAGTCTAGGGTAACCCCAGGTGTCAGTCATCCAGATAAGGAGTCCACAAGCAGCAGACAGTGGAGAGTAGGAGGGGCAGTATAGGCTGCTGCTATAGACGTCCTTATGCAGTTAGGGAGAGACTGTGGAGATGACCAGGTGGACTCAGGTACCATGCAGGACATGTCAGTGTAGACACAGGTGTGAGTACATGAAGAGAAGCTGCATGTGTCTGATTACTGTGCACTCCATAAACCTCATTTATTCACCAAGATCTTATAAGGTAGGAGCTATTATCCTAATTTACAGACAAGTAACTGTCACTTAAGAACAACTAAGCTTAAGTCTTGGTTAGAAAGTAAATCTACGTGAGAAAGCTAGTAAGTGACAAAGTAGATTGCAAATACAGGCTGGATATTAAACACCTACTGTTCTCTTTTACCTAGAATGATGAATAAGGAATGAGATGGCTAACACAGCCAACACCTTGAATGCCAAGCAGTGTCTTCCAGGGTGACTCCAGAAGAACACATCTTAAGAGAACAACTGATGAAAAAACACTACTCTCTCCTCCCTTCCAGAGAAAAACCCAGCACTGATTTTTATATTGTTTGTGTCATACAGGGGATTGATCCCAGGGCCTTCACACTGACCTAAACCCACAGCCTTTTTATATTTTAAGACAGGGTCTCACCAAGTTGCCTAGGCTGTGGCTGGGCCCCACCTGGTAATCCTCCTAATTCAGCCTTCCAGAGTGTTGAGATTATAGGATGTGCCACCACACCTAGCTAATTTTCATATTTTTACAGATAACATTATTTTCAATTCACCAGTCATGATTCAGTGCAATCCTGACAACACACTAAAAACTCAACAGGCACATGACAGTGAAAGAGATGATAGGCTCTGACAGTTTTTATTATTTTCTTAGTGTAAATAATCTCACATCCAGAAGTATATTTAACTTAATTATTAAGGACTTGTTCTTCACAAAAGTTTTTCTAACTGTCCAAATGTCCAAGACTACTCAGCACACAGAGCTGCGGATCAGTGTGTACAGGGTTTAGAGCTCACCAGTGAGCTGCAAATTTCAAATATACATGCGATCATTTTTTTTAAATTTAATTATTTGTTTGTTTGTTATAGTCTCATTATGCAGTTCAGTCTCACTGTGATCCTCCTGTCTCAGTGCCCCCAGCCCTGGGATTATAAGCGTGCACCACAATGCCTGGTTTTGGTGGCTGGCAAGGCACATTCAGGCTTTCAGAGCCAGCACAGCTGCAGTACCAGGGATTGAAGCAGGCCTTTGCACTTGCCAGGCAGGCACTTAAGACAGTCGAGCTATCCCCCCAGCCAACATGGGTCTTTTTTTCTTGGCTACTAATTCTTTTTCCTGCTGTCATCCCTGCAAGATAGAAAGGTATAAGATAAAGAATGGAGAGAAGTGGCAGAGGCAACCCGTCATGTAGGGTCTAGTTTCCTTGCCTGCTGCCTAGCACAGCTCTTTCTGACCTTCACTCACAATGTGACTCGTGGCTGATTTCCCAGTCAGCTACAAAAACAAGGCTAGTGACAGAAACTGCTTCACAGATTCAGGTAACTCATTTGGTGTAGTCACTAGTATAT
Source organism: Capromys pilorides (assembly GCA_004027915.1). Classification (NCBI taxonomy): domain Eukaryota; kingdom Metazoa; phylum Chordata; class Mammalia; order Rodentia; family Capromyidae; genus Capromys; species Capromys pilorides. The sequence continues at coordinate 2,644 of PVKN010003720.1, read as the reverse complement.
ATTAAGTCTTTAATATTAGAGCAAAACTAAGACAATACTCTGCCCAGGTTAATGGCTTTTAGGACTGCTTTGAGAAATTATATTTTTGTGAAGCACAACATAACCTGTCATCAAAACCAATTTAATTTTACCTGGAGTGACTTAGATGATTGGGTACCTGAAGACACTATTTCTTTTTCTACATAAACTATTCAGTAAACCACTTTACCTTAGCTTTAAGGGAGTATGCTTCTCTGCAGAAACAGGATATAGTCTCATTTCATGAAACTACATATACAAAGGGAGATAGATGCAGATAACAACACTGAGTAAACTAGCAAGCATGGGCAACCAGAAAGCTTAGAAACAGACCTCCTTGTTATTTGTCAAAACTACTAGTATGAAAGACTTTATGGAAACAGATCATCCAGTACTGGTGAGGGTGTGGAGAAAGACATATGTCATAGAGCAGACTGAGGAAAAAACTGGAGAGCAATTTGGAAATTCACATTAAAAGTCTTATTAAAAATATGCATATCAGTGATCCAGCAATTTGTCTTGAGGAAAGGATCACAAACTTGGGCCCCAAAATTCACTGACAATGTATTCCTTGATAATCACTTATAATAATAAAAAAAAAAACCTGAAAATGTGAATGTGAGAGTAAGAGGGCTTTCTAATGGCTGTACAGCTACTACATATTACAGAGATATATTTAGAAAAAAGATTGACCATTGTGTTATTAAAATTGTCCAGTGAAAGAAACAAGAAAAAACTCAGAATGGTCCGGGAGAAAGATAAGGAGAATATGATGAGGATAATGGGCTGAAATCAGATGAGCAGAGGAGCCTCAAAACAGAAAGAGAAAGCTGTGATGACCTCTTCCATGTCCCTTGGAGCTTCTGCTTCATTCTTTATTTTCAATACAGACCAGCTTTCTTGGTGCTTCCTCTTCCATGGCAGGAGATTGCCACCCCAGATGCTCCAAGTCCAAAGGGGCAGAGTTCTGGATCCCACAGCTCAGCGTGGAAACCCCCAAGGCAGGGATGAGCACACCACAGCCTGATGGCATCTTGACCAGTGTGGTCTTCAAGGGCACAAAGAAATGGCCTGAAAGAGCTGTAAAAACATCCCTAAATGACCTGCTACAAGGAGGCACAGGGCAGTGTCATTTCTTAGTTTTAGGATGAAAGTTGTCTTTCTACAAAAAATAACAGGAAAATATAAGCCAGATTTTAACAGAAATTTGTCATGGGCATACAATTATGGGCAAATTTAATTATTTTCTTTCACACACAAAACAGAACTCATGGCACTGTCACATGGGCTCCTGTGCCAGCTGAAAACATGAACAGTGCTCATAAAAATTCTATAGGTTCTATAGGCTAAGGTTTTATCACCCAAAGCACACAGTAAAACCCACAGGGAGGGTGAGAACATAGCAGATTTGTTTCTATTTCTTTAGGACAGTGATGACAAACCTATGAGAATACATAGTATTTGTTTTTCTTTTAAGACAAAAAGTGTTGATACATGAGTTGTTTTTCCTAAACTAAAACCTCAGTATTTGGGTTTAACTGCAGTGTTGGCACTGTACAGTAAGTGGGTTCCTGGTAGTAGTTTAGGAATGTCTTTCTAAAACATTCGCCATCACTGCCTTAGGATTTTTAAATCAGAGCTGTCTCCTTATAGGTCAGTGACACTGTGAATACAACACATACACTCTATAAAATGTGTCCTAAAATTCTAGTGGAAATCCTTCATTTTCCTAGTACTTGACCACTGCAGTGTAACTGTTAATTTAAGGGGAAAAGTACGTTAATTCTAACATTTTAAAAACATTATTCTACTACAATCTATATAAATTATTATGGTATTTGAAAACTTATCAAAGTGAGGCGTTTGCTAATAAACATCCTTAATTTTGAAGTTAACTATTCATATACTACCTCTAAAGGTTTAATACTTGGAATTAACAAACTCCTCTAAATTTTCTCCGTATGAGGAAAAAAATACAAAGATATACAGTGAAATGGTATGTAACAGCTATACTAATTCTAAGCCACACATAGTAGGGGAACATATTAAAATGTAGTAAGTTCTGTAAACAGTCACAATTAACACAAATGTCACCAATACAGAGGATGCTGGTGTCAGCATTTCAGCAGAGAGTACAGAAACACTATGCCATTACAAATCATTTAGAGAAACAACCAGTAAACCTAACCATATAGATCTCCATGAAGTGTGAGCTATACTTTACCTCAATATGAATTATAGTAAATGAAGGGTAAAAAATTCAAACTCATCTTTTTTTAATTAGCACTCAAAAAATGCCACTTTATTCCAACATACACTTCTCAAAATAAAATAAGATACACCATGAACATGATTAAAGATTATACCTTTATATCTTCTTCAGCTGGTCAACTAAAAAGCCCAATGCACAAATAGGTGCTTTCATCAGTGCAGAAGTAAGAAAGATTCAAATCAGGACCACAATGCCTCAGAGGTACCGATTTCAAGTCAAGAAAAAGTTTTTCATTTTGCTGCACTCAACTTCTAAACCTTAGAGGTGGTCAAAATATTTAGTATGGATGAAGTTTGTGTTATGCTATCTATAAAGGTCTAATTGCAATAGGAAAAAAACTGCCATTTTATACTG
>PVKN010003719.1:17158-36179 GCA_004027915.1 Capromys pilorides | reverse complement strand
AGGGGCTTTTCCTGGAGGGGGTGGGTCAGTGGTTCCTCCCAGCATTCCCAAGGTAAACCATACCTATTTAGAATACCAGTCACTGTTGTTATCCTAGGGGAGATATATGAGTGCATTTGTTTCATCTTTTATGTTGAGTTCTGGCCCTCTGCTGGAGGTATCTGTCTCCCCCACAGTGACAAGGTATTCCATCTTCTGCACTGGCTCCTTTGAGGTCCTACCCATATCTGACTGCTTATATTTCTGTCTAACTTAGCTATATATAATAGTTCCTCAAAGGAGATGGTAATGTCTGTGGACAGGGGCGCTGAAGATTCCCCTGGGCCTTTTCAGTCCTTAGAACAGGAAATGAATGTTTGGCTTGCCTTGCCCCTCTCTGGGAGTGGGAACAGTCAAACCTCTGGGAACAGGGTTGGGATGTAGCCCAGTGCTAAAGTTCTTGCATTATATGCACAAAGCCCTGGGTTCCATCCCCTTCATCACAAAAAAAAAAAAAAAAAAAAGAAAGAAAGGAAAGAACCTCCAGTGCCACCAGTCAGGCATATTAGCTGCCTCACATTTAGTACAGGGCCCAGGCAGAGTTTTGATGCAACCTCATGCCCAATGTCCAGTTCCTTTGCATTAAAACAAAAACTTTTCTTGGTTGTTCCTGGGTTTTACCTTAGACAACCTGGGTAGATTTAAAGCATTGTCAGTTACAACAGTTATAATCATCTTAGCCTTTCCCTTTTGTCTTTCCTCTGCATCTGGATTATTGAACTCAGAAAAGGTCATGGACAGTAATTGGTCCATAGGTGTCTGTGGCCCCACTTGAAGTTTATGTAGCTTACACTGGGCTGACAGACAGATGAAATGTCTTATTAGTGCCTCTCCCTTCTGGGAAGATGGGTCCATAGTTGTATACTTGCAGAAGACCTCTGCTAATTGGCTAAAACATAGTTGGATTTTCCTCTGTGCCCTGTAAGCTGCCATTCACTTGATTGTAATTAACAGACATTTTAATATACTTTTTCATCCCCGTGATAAACACAGCTGGCATACTCAACATTATTTGCTGAGTATCATGGTCTCAGTTTGTCTCTGTGGAGGGGAGAACAGCCTCTCTAGGGTGACTTCTTTCCTTTTTTAAAGCATATTGTTTATCTGTATAATTCCTAGCCTGTTATAGCATTGTTTCTCTTTCATCTGAGGTACAGCAAATGGCCAAAATGGAACACTTCTTGCCATAAGTCAAAAACAGGAGTCGAAGTTTGGAACCCATCTGCAAACTTAATAGGGTCTCTGACCATTGCCTTAATCATTCCTTGCATTGTTAGTCATCTACAATTGACAAAGGAACCTGTACTCAAGTATTTCCTTCTACCCCAGTACTTACCTTAGGGGCCAGATAAGTTGCAAATTATAATAAGAAACACTACTTTGGATTCACCTTGCAGGGCTTAAAGCCCTCTGTGCACATCCAGTGGGACTTAGGGCTGCTTGACAAGGCTGCTGAGGGAGCTGAGGAATGTTGGCCTCCTCTGGGATACTAGGCTAATGGATTTCCTGGTCACTGAGAAGGGATGTACTGGATTTATGAGTCTAAGGATTATAAGGGAGAAATTGAGGTGACTTGCTAGTGTGGCTATCCTCCCTAAATAGACCAGCAAGACCTATTTCCCCCTGAGAGACAAATGGGGCTCTTAAAATAGGATTATCCAGGATATCATTGTGTTCCTTGGGGGTCCATACTAAATACATAATTCTTGAGCATTCCCTTTGATAAAGAGTTTCAAAAGCCTGAACATAAGGCATTTCACTCTACCGTTTATGTTACAAGCAGAAACTATAACTGAAGAATAGCTTCATAGTTTAATGTACCAACTCTTACCTATCTTTTGTCACCCCTCCCCTCTAGTTCATACTGAAACCAGACCATATTGCAATGGTAGAGAAGCTATTCTTATTTGAAATTGTCAGGAAAAACTTGTACCATTCATCAAGGACACACCCTAGTGTCAAAGTCAGTGAAATCTGTGGTGACAAGATCTAATAAGTTTCCCATTTGTTTATCTTAGGACTATAGAGAGAAGGAGACAGGTGTGTACTCCTTAAAGTGGTGTCGCATGCATAAACAGACCTGAAGTCCACAAAATGCCTCCTGTGAGACTGAACAAACATCTCTGTCTGTACCTTAGGACAATACTGGTGTCAAGAACACAGAAAAAATCCCCTTTGAGGGCCTTTGTCTCCATACTGGGGATCCATTGCCTTTTTAGGGACAAGGGGGCTAAGCCATCTATTGGCTAGGCCTCAAACTCCCATAAGATAATAGTAGAATTTTCCTAAGCAGAGTTCTTTTAGCCACTTAGTTGGACACCTTAATGGGCCTACTGTATTTATTCTAAGGCTCTTAATGGTTTAGCTGGTATTTCAAATCCCTTGATGACTGTACTTAACCAGATGTGAAACCATGTGAGAAAACCCCTCTTGCATTTATTCTGATGAAAAAAAGTACTAACGACTAGTATGGCTGTTTTCATATACTCACAGTCACTTTAATTATGTGTTTAAATGTTAAATGTTGTTCTGTTACAGTGTTCCCCAGGAGAAAATGGCAAGGGGATTTAGAAAATAAAGACGAGACAAAAGCTGGGTCAGTTGGAAGCCTCTTTTCCAGATGGGCAAGAGGACTGAATAATAACAGTAGATTTTTTTATATACCTTTTTGAAGTTAATATCACAAGACACAAGATTACCTAGCAATGGATTACTAATTGTCTATGCAGGATGCTTTTCTCAAGACTGAGGTAGCTTGACTGCTTTAGACACTTTGGCTTTGTCTTGGCTTCACACATATAACCAATTTCCAGCACTAGCTTGTGCTTACACTAAGAATTAGACCCTACAAGCCAAAAATAGTGCCAAAAGTTTATTTGAAAAGTGAGGGATAAATAGGATAAGGGAAAAACTAACTCTGTAGAGTAAACTTGGGATGAATAATGAAAGGAAAAGATAAAAGCAAAAATAAAAGTGCATCCTGTGTCTAGGGGGCAGAGTGGGCTACCGTAAAAAGTCATAAAATGTGTCTTTTATGCCATCCACAACTCATGGAAGCCCATGAGAAGTTCCACACACAGCGTCCACAGTGCTGTCCTGGGATCTTATAATTAACAGGTCCTGCGTACTTCCCCTGCTGGCTTTGCCATGTCCTATCTCCTATGTCAACCTTTCTTCCTCACTGTGTTTCTGTAGGTGACCTCTTATAATCTTAACTCTTCGTGTTTCTTAAAAGCATTTCTAAACTGATAGTTGCTGATGTTTTCATTTTAGATAATGTCTGGAAGTCTGGGGTTTAACCCCCTTGCTTCACTTCCCATGTAAACATTTGCTCCTCACTCCGCCTATCCCAACAGAGTATTTGCACATTTTGATTAAGTTCTATATTAGATTTCTCTATTATGGTGATCTTTTTTGCTGAATCAAACATATGAGAAGGTAACATTTATTTTTAAAAACAAAGTTTTGGGGCTTTTTCCCCTCTGTCCCTCTATTTCTCCCTCCCTCTCTCATTTCTTAAATTTCACAATTGTATGTGTTAGTCTGTTTTTTTTGTTTTGTTTTGTTTTGTTTTTATGGGACTAGGGTTTGAACTCACAACTTTGCACTTGCCAGGGAGACACTTGTGCCATGGAGCTATCTCTCCAGCGCCCTTGGTCTGTTTTTATTTTGGACACTGATGGGATCTTTTTAATCTAGAAACTCATGTCATTTTGTGCTTCAAATGTTCTTGTGTTAAAGCAGTGTCTTTGTTCACAAACTCGGTTCTTTCCACCATTTGGTCACAAGCCAAGTTGGATAAGAACCAAGTCAAATTCAATGGTTAGGTTCAATTTGACCTTATGGGGAATTTGACTCAACTCTCATCCAGTTTGGTTGTGACGAGAATTGTGGAGAGAAATGAGTTCATGAACTGAGTGAGGCACCACTGTATTTACTTAGCAAGCTTCTCTCTTCTGGGTTTTTTGGGTTTGTTTTTGTTTTTGTTTTTTCTTTCTTTCTTCCTGGAATCCTTACTTTTGTATTATCTAGGTTTTTGTTTTTGTTTGTCTCTTTGTATTTTCTGGGATATGTTGATTTATCTTCACCATACCATCCTTCTATTCCATTTTGGATACTTTTCCATTGTAGTTTTCATTGCTCGGATTTATTCTATTCCTTTAACCTATTTTAGTTTATAAGTAAAAATATCTTGTCTTACCTTTTTGACATTATCACTTATACAAATGTTTTTGGGTTTTTTTGTTTTGTTTTTTCTTATGTGTTCTGAAACCTTTTTCTTTAGGTGGTTTTTAGAAAAAAATCTTCATTTCATATTAAAAGTTTCCTTCAGACATATTGGTTGTTGATCATGCATCAAGGAGATAGCAAGAAGCCATTAGGAGGAGAGGATGTGGGCAAGACTCTCCCCCGGATGAGTTCGGGCTTTTTCTGGGCATTCTCCTCCACTGTCCATGTCCGCAGTCATTGTTCAGAGGGATTCAGTGTCCCAGGAGAGGAGTCCTATCTTTTCCTGAAAAGCATCAAGTTGTATGCAGCCTTCTAGCATCCAGAGGGGAAAGGTTCTGGTGGTGTCCCACCCTTAGCTGGGGAGTGTCACTGTGCTCTTTCTCTGTAGGTCCCTCTGCCTCCATCTGTGTCATGACTGGAGCTTCCTAGTTCCCTATATCCCTTCTTAGCTAAAAAGTTAAAGAGTTTGTACAGTGTGATGGTTAGACAGTTCCTGTGTTAGGCTTAAAACTAGGATATCATCTTCACACTGAAGGATGCTTCCTTGTTCTAGCTTTATTCCTCAAGACTTTCCTAGTTCATCTTCTCCTGAGAGGAATTTCATTCCCACTGAGTGGGATGGTAGCAGTTATCCAGCCACACAGGCTTAGGAGGTGTCTGATTGGTTCCTAAAGACTCCCTACTGAGTTTCTGTATTCAACCCTACTGGTCCCAGGGACCCCCAGGCACACCAAGTGCTAAGCCTTCTATAGCCTCACTTCTCTGTGGCTTGCCCCTGAAGGCACATAGCTGTCTGCTGTTCCCATTTCCAAGTCTGCAATCACTTGACTGCTTCCTGGCCACAGGGTCTTGTCATCATTGCCACCTCTCTTGTCCTTGGCCCATATAGATTTATCCCTTTTTTGTTCCTCCAGTGACACAGTGGGGCTTCAGAAGGGAGCAGGGAGCATCATCTGCTCAGGCTGCCATGGTTCTCTGGAGTACCCACTGTGGTTCAAGCAGGCAGCTGCCAAGAACACTGGCCTCTAAGGAAGAGAGATTGCTAAATCATGGGCTTGGAACAGAAGCAGAGTTTAATTTGGTGGTTAAAACCCTGGACCTCTGCCCAGACTCCTACCCGTGTTGGCAGACATGTTACATTATCCCTTAAGCCTCAAAAAATGGGATAATAATGGGATTGCCTTGTACATTCACTTGAGCACTGAATGAGGAAATGGGCAGTGTTTAGCACAATTGCCTGCCACGGGCAAACCTTCGGTACGTGATGTTAGAGTGACTGTCATTTTTCTACTATTTTCAAGTGATAGATCTATATCCTGGGATGGGGAGAAAGGTGTGTTTCTTCCCCAGAGCAGGCAGAGAATGAGGGAATTGTTGGAATATCAGAATAGTAGGCACCATCCAAACACCCCTAGGGCTTGTTCCCAGCTGCCCCACCCATGGTGCCACCAGCACATTGGCTCTGGGACAGACAGACAGACAGGGGAGTCTCTGTTTGTGGTTGCTGCTGGAATGCACGAGAGACTTGGCCCAGGGCCTGGACAAGGGTGGGAGGGGAAGCTGAGGGCCTGAGCCATGGGGCAAGCCCAGCACCACCAGGAAGAGTCAGAGAGATGTAGAAAGATGAAGATGCTTGCCCTATGACCAGGGGTGGATCAAGCAGTATTTGGGAGGGAGGCACCATCTCCCCGTCTGCCATCTTCACCTGTTCACCCACTTCCAGGGATTAGGCAGCAGGGAGAAGGAAGAGGGTGCGTTCAGCCAGTCACAGAGGCATCAGGGAAGAGTGAACCTTCACTCTCCTTCCTGGGGATGGGACAAGAACCAGGACTCCCCCTCCTCCAAAAGGGTAGGGAGTTCAATGAATGAGTTAGACAGTGTTTCAGGGCCTGAGGGTCAGGGACATGCAGCCTACCCACCAACCTGAGAGACCCAGTACCTCAGGCTCCCTGCAGAAAGATGATTGCTTGCTAGATGCTTGGACCTGAACATGATGAATCCAAGCTTTCATCCTGCTTGTCACAGTCACTGTGGTCCCTAGGCCATGTCAGAGGACAGCAGTAAAGGACATAGACATAACACTTCTCTGCAGCCTTCACCATCCACTGGGAAGGCAGACAGAGGACAAGCTGGGTGACTAGTACAGTGGCATACAGTTCCTCTGGGTGTCTAGGAAGACAGGCACACCAGCCTCCTGTCATGTCAGGAGCCTTCGAGTTGCCTTCTGGTGGCCATTTAGGGAGCAGGACACCCTTTGAGGGGCTCAAGGCCACCCAAAAGTCAATGAGAGAACTGGACAGGTGGTAGTGCAAGGCTGAAAATCTCAGGAGCATCTTCAGGCTGAAAAATGCTTTAGCACCCCTGAGGAGAGGTTACATGGGTCAAGATCCTGTGTTCAAAAAGGAGAGGAGCCTGTCCTCAAAGCCATCCTGTGCCACATCCTGAGCTTTTGGGCAGAAGACCAGCCCAAGGGCATGAGAGAGGAGAACACAGGTCCATCTCTCGGGGTGGGCAGCTCTGTGCTGTCCCTAAGGTTCCTCAGTGTCTACCTTGGCCCTGCTATCATCAGAACAAGGAGCCAGGGGCAGGCTGACAGTCATGGAGACCTGGGTGTGTGTCACAGAGCAGAATCTGGCATGGAGACAACCAGAGAAAGGAAGGGCCAGCCACTGGCTATCATGTGACCTCCCAAGTAGACACTGCTATTTATACTCAAGGGCTTGGATCAGGGCTCTCATCAGTGAGGACATGGGGTGGTCCCAGGACGCAGCATCCACAGCCAGGCAGAAGAGAATGCCTGATTCCCCAGACCACCCTGGAGCCTACATGTGGCCCTGACTCTGGAACTGGATCCCAAGGGTTGCCCATATCTCCCATCTTGTCACACACAGGTCAGGTCCCCCAAGTTGTGCATTCAGCCACTCAGCACCAAGTCCCAGCCTGGAAATGGGACTGGAGCAGGACAAATAGCAGGCGGGTGTCCATCCCGGGGCAAAGGTGCCCCAACCACATCCATATTCCCAGCATGCTAGAGGGAGGGGGTGTTCCCAGACCAGGCTACCCCACTACCCCAGGGTGCTGCCAGGAAGTCCGCAGGCTCAGCAAGCCCCTGGGGACATGTCCTTGTCCTCAGCAGGCCTCCCTATGGGGGCTGTTATCTGGTGTTCAGAGTGAAGTGTTTGAAGGTGGTTGAAGGCCAGGCAGGGGATGGCGCAGGCGCAGCAGCCAGGCAGGCGATAGATAGCTTTTAGCCTGGTCATGTCAAGAGATGATCGATGATCCTAGTGTAGTCTTCCCAGTTGTGAGGTACATGACAGAGCGTGCCAGGCACAAGTCAGCCCAGCATGCTCAGCCAGGTTACAGGCAGATCCCACAGCTGGCTGGCCCATGCCCATTTAAGGGAGGGTCAGTCACAGCTGGCTTCCTCCTGTCTTACCTCTAGCCATGGGTGGGGCATGTGCCTGGATGACCCTCCATGTTGGGCCCCACAGGTGATTCTTGGGGACCCTCTGGTTCCTGGCAGCAGTGTAATCTCCAGGGATTTGTTCACTGCACTCAGGGCAACTAGCGCCCTGACTATATGATTAGAGGGCTTCTGCCTCCTGGCCCCATGAGCCAAGGGCCCCATATTCTTACTGCCTCGTTGGCTCTGGCACTGATTGTCTGCATGGCTCTCCCCTCCTACCACTGCTGCCCTGGAGACCTGGCCTCCTCCTTCCCTCGAGCTCCTTTCCTACAGTGACTCTGGGCCACTGAATCTTCTCTGACTGACACAGTGAGGGATTGTGAAGGGTCCAGGCTGCTTCCAGGGAAGCTGGCTGGAGGGATGGGCAAGAAAGCCACCCACAGTGGGGAAATAGGCAGGTGGCCCAGGTGGCAGGACAAGGCTGCCTGGGGAACCAATCTAGCATTGCTCAGATGGCCTCAAGCCCTGTTTGCCAGCCTTGCTAAGACATTCTCCAGACCCTCAGCCCCTAGCTCCAGAGACAAAGTGAGAGGTAGGGGCTGTAAGAGCTCAGAGCCGGGCCAGCCAAGGGTGTTGGGCAGCACCCTAAGGAGGGGCTTAACCCACAAGAACAAGGGCACTGGGGAACAGCTCCCACCACGGCTGACACCATTCAGCCAGACAGCACTAGAGGTGAAGGGAGAGAGGTCCGGCAGGGCCCTGTGGCTTTAAGGCTTGGTGCCCTTCTCTTCTCTGCCCTCCCAGCCCCATTGCAGCTTTCCACCAGCCCCATGTACTGTCCCCCTTTTCCTGGGACAGCAGCCCCTCATGCTTCCTCCTGTCTTACCTCTAGCCGTGGGTGGGGCATGTGCCTGGATGACCCTCCAACCACTGATGTCATCGACTTCCCCTCTGTGCCACCCGGGGTCTTGTACGACGTGGACCACCAGTGCCACCTCCAGTATGGGGCCAACTCCATCTTCTGTGAGGGCGTGGATGTGAGTGTGGCAGGGGATAGGAGGATGTAGAGATGATCTCAGCAGTTAGAGAGGCCAGCCTGGGAGAAGCCCTACTTGCCCCCTACCTTGGAAGACCCCAGTCAGTTGCTCATGGGAGGGCCATGGCGTGGGTGCTGGGCTCACCATCCCCTCACTGTGGACCCCTAGGTGCCTCCTCCCTCAGCCTCCTGTCACTGGCTTTGCCCTCTGAGTCCTGGGGCAAGATGTGTAATGTCTCAGCCACAGCTTGTGATAGATCCCTGGCTTCCCCAGGTTCTTCCCAGAAGACAGGTGGGGCTGAGGTGTGGTCTAGATGTAGGGGAGACAGGGAAGACATGGTCCCTCCAGGGTCTCATACCTGAAGACCCTCATAGTGTACCAGCCCATGAAGCAGTATCTAAGGGACCCTTGGGAACAGTGAGGGAAGTAGGTGTGAAATGGCTCTTGGGCAGGAATGAGGGTATGACCATGACTCCTCCCTACAGAATGTCTGCCACACACTCTGGTGCTCCGTGGGGATGACCTGTCACTCCAAGTTGGACCCTGCTGTGGATGGTACTAAGTGTGGGCCCAGCAAGGTAGGGGATGCTCCCATCCCAGATGTCAGGGGGAGGGCTGACTCGCAGGCTTCTGCTCCAGGGTCACCCCTACCTCATGTTTTAGCAGACCCCTATCCCTCTCTGGCCCAAGACTGCAAGACAGAGGCCATGGGGTCAGGGCCTGATGCCATGAGTTCCAAAGGAGCCTACACCCAGAGTCATAACTAGGTCCTAGAATGTGCACAACCATGGGGACTCTCACACCTTCCCTTTCCCTGCTGTCCACCTACTGATAAGTATGAGGATTTGCTTTGCCCCCATTTGTCTTGGCAGTGGTGTTTCAATGGAGACTGTGTCCCTATGGGTTTCCGGCCTAAGCCAGTGGATGGCGGCTGGTCCGACTGGAGTGCCTGGTCCATCTGCTCGAGGAGCTGTGGCATGGGTGTGCAGATTGCCGAGCGGTGGTGTACACAGCCTGAGTGAGTGGGGGCACAAGTATTTAGGGATGCAGGACTGGACAGACTGGAAGCTTATGGTGACCCTGTTGCTGAGAAACTGGGGAGATGCATCAGAGGCCACAAGAGCACCTGGCTGGAGGGCAGCCAGTGAGGGCAATGGTCAGCACATGGCCACCAGACCTCAGAGAGACCAGGGCTCAAGTCCACTCGACCTCACAGTAGAAGGCCTTCTCCAGGCCTGTTTCCCTAGTCGTGCCCACCTGGCATAAAGTGGCTGTAGTGGTAAGTGCAGCAGTGCCACGTGGGTCTGAGATGGCCCCTTCCAGGGGTATCTCCCATCCAAAGAGGATTGTGAGAAGCTAGTGTGGCACAGGCCCAGCCATGTGGCGGCTGGGACAGCAGGATTCAGAACCCTCTCCTAAAGCGACACATGCCACGGCCCCACCTCCCTCAGTGGAGTGGAGTGGACTGGTCCTGGCCTAGCAGGGTATAGTGGGCATTGCTGCCAGTCATGGCTACAAACTCAGGAGGGGATAGAGTGTGAAGTCTTGGACACTATGCCTGCCACGTTCACTGTGCTACAACACACAACCCCAGCCCCATTTTTTTTTTTAACTTTATGTTTTGGCCGGTTCAGCCTGCTCTGAGGGGTGGGGCTGACACAGCATGTGGTGCGGGGGATGGAACCATGGTCCCTGCAGTTGCCTAAGCTTGCCTAAACAGGTGTTTTAGGCCACTGAGCCATCTCACTGCCCCCGCCAGCCCCATTTATTGAGAGGAAACCAAGACCCTGGAGCCCCTTGGATCCTCACCAACGGGCAGCTGGGGGTCCCTAACCTTGGAGGTGGGGGTCCAGCGCTGCAAGACCCTAAGCATGTCCCACCGGCTCCCCACAGGCCTAAGTACAAAGGCAGGTTCTGCTTGGGTGAGCGCAGGCGTATACGCCTCTGCAACCTGCAGGCCTGCCCACCCGGCCAGCCTTCCTTCCGCCATGTCCAGTGCAGCCAGTTCGACACCAAGCCCTACAAGGGCCAACTGCACACATGGGTACCCGTGTTTGATTATGGTAAGTCTTCCACCCTGGGGACACTGAAGCCCTAGGGTGGGAAACATATGTGTCCCAGGTCTTCAGTGATACAGGCAGGCCACCTAGTCTTCACCCCCCTGTCCCCAGGGTCTCAACCCCAGCACTCCTGGCACCACATGTGGCCACCTGCCCACCCAGAGCCCCCAGCCTGCCAGAGCTGCATGTCAAGGGGGGGTCTTCCTGGCAGGCTCGTGACACTATCCTTCCCCAGGGAATCCCTGCGAGCTGAACTGCCAGCCCTCCAATGAGCACTTTTCCGAGAAGCTGCGGGACGCTGTGATCGACGGCACTCCCTGCTACCAGGACCAGACCATCCGTGACCTCTGCATCAATGGAATCTGCCAGGTACGCTGGACATGGACAGCAGCACCCAGTGCCACTAGTGGCCTCCAGCCCCCTGAAGGCACCAGCTCACCCTTGGCTGCACCTTTAGGCCTTTGCCCTCATGACCTCAACAGCAAAACTCCCATTACCAAGGACTGCAGAACCCCTATGTCAGACAACCTCCCCACCCCCTGGGCCTCCCTACCTGGGCTTGTAGCTTCCTGCCTTTCTGTAGCAGCTGATCCAGCACAGCTCCAGCTGGGAACCAGAGCTCAGGCAGTGGTTTCCTCCACTCTAAGGAGGGTTAAAACGTGGTCCAGGTGGCACAGGGCTCTAAACTGGTGGAGGAAGCACTCAGTGTTTGGTAACAATTTGTAGTCCCATTCTGGTTCCCAGCCACCTCTTGCCCCTTTTTCTTTCATTCTGTGCCACTGGTATGGAGGCTTCGACTCAGAGGAAGCTGGCTGCTTCCCTGTGTGCCTGCTCAGGAGCCTGTGTGCCCACTCTGCTCCCATCTCCACTACCTAAGGCTCACCCTATGCCCTTAAGGCGTGGGCTGACCCTTGTCTCACCTCTAGGGAAATAGAGGAAGAGGGGTTCCTCCAGGGTCATGTGGCACAGTGGGTGGGCAAGGTCCCAAGGGAGGATCAGCTACCAGCACCATGGTCTTGACTCTACCCACTGTTACAGAGTGTGGGCTGTGACTTTGAGATCGACTCAGGTGCTGTGGAGGACCGCTGTGGAGTGTGCCGTGGCAATGGCTCCACCTGCCACACTGTGAGCGGCACCTTTGAAGAGGCCGAGGGCCAGGGTATGGATGGGACCACCATGGGGGTTGCACTTGACCCAGGGCCCTCTCTTCTCCTGGCCGCACCCTGAGACCTTTAGGCCCCCCAGACTGGAGCACACAGAGATCTGTCCTTATAAGGTCCTCCTGTCCTAGGATCAGGCCAGCCAGCCAAGCCTGGGTATGGCCCTGTTCTCTGCAGAGAGTGCCATCTACTTATGCAGAGATGGAGGCCTCCCCAGCTGTGTGGCTTCACCCAGGAGGTCCACATTGCTTAAGTGTGATTGTTATAGGTGATGAGATACTCACAGTCTGTGAGTGACAGCCCTCATAGTGACAGATCTGTGTGGGGATAATCAGAGCTGAGGGAGCACTCAGGTCCTGCCCCAGGAGTGCAGGGAGGACTTCCGTCTGGAAGTGAACACAGAGCTGAATGAGGAGGAACCCAGACATGGTAGTGAGGGCAGAGAGGAAACAAGCTTGGGGCAGGAGTGGGTGTGTTCTGTCCAGGACCCAGGAGGCAGGCAAGCACGCTGGCTTGGGACCTTGAATGCTAGGCCTACAGCTTAGCTTTGGGGGCAACACGGCCTGGTGGTCATCACACAGGCCCTTTTCCTGCTTCATATTCCTGCAACATCGTTGTGCAAGCTGCCTAACCTCTCACATCCCACACTCTGCACCTATAAAGTAGGGGTGACAATGGTGTCCTGTGACAGGCTTGTCTCCGAGGGCTTACAGAGTTTGTCCTTAGAGTCACCCAGCTGTGAGGGACTCCTTACCCCAAGAGCCCTGTGGGGAGGAGGAGGCTCTACTGGGAGGAAGACAAATGTGTTCTGGTGTTTCAGAAGGCTTTGCAGGTGGAGAATGCAAGTAGTAGATCCAGCTGTCAGTGAGGCTAATTGAGGTCCTCAAGAGAGGGTGATGGGTGAAAGCCACAGAGCCAGGGATACTCTGATTTCCCAGGATACACTAGGCCACATCTCCCTTTCAAGCTCAAGGTGGGCTCCAGGGGAGGGCTAGAGGCAATCAGCCTCCTGCCTGGTGGCCTGTGCACACCACTGACCAACAGGATACACGGACGTGGGGCTGATTCCCATGGGCGCACGTGACATCCACATTGAGGAGGTGGCAGATGCTGCCAACTTCCTGGCCCTGCGCAGCAGTGAGGACCCGAACAAGTACTTCCTCAATGGAGGCTGGACAATCCAGTGGAATGGAGACTACCATGTGGCGGGCACCATTTTCACCTACACCCGCACAGGCAACCGGGAGAACCTCACATCCCCGGGCCCCACCAGTGAGCCTGTCTGGATCCAGGTGCTGAGTCCTGGGGCCCAGCATGGGGTGCAGAGGTGGGAAGCCACACACACACAGCTGGGTGGTGCCCTGCTACCACTCCTACCTCTTTGGCCCTGGGGAGCACTCCCAGTTGGCAGATGGAGGGGACCCCATGTGCTCACAGGGCTCCTCCACTCTCCACAGCTGCTGTTCCAGGTGCACAACCCTGGGGTGCGCTACGAGTACACAGTCCACAGAGAAACTGAGAACCTCAACGCGGTACTGCCACCCAAATACTCCTGGCACCACGGGCCCTGGAGCGAGTGCACAGTCACCTGCGGCACAGGTGGGATGGGGCAGGCAGAGCCACCACCTGGCTGTGCTGGCTGAGCCTGTCCTGCAGCCACGCTCAACCCTCTCATAGGCTTCAGGGGGCATTGTATTGTGGCTCCCATCACACAAATGACTTCCCGGGCCTCACCAGGAATAGCAGGACAGGTGCCCATCCAGAACCCTCCACAATCTGACTACTGCCTGTCCCAGGGCATCCTACAGGGGGCTGCAGTGGAGGATGAGGGTGAGGAGGGCCAAGTAGACCCCATTCTAGGATGTGTGGCGTTGGGGTACAGGGTAGCCTGGGCAGGGGCCTACCCATCTGAATCCCCAGGCATGCAGAGGCAGATCGTGTACTGTGCAGAGCAGCAGGCAGGGCTTGTGGACGAGAGACACTGTGACCCCCTGACCCGGCCTGATGACAACCACAGGACCTGCAGTGAGGAGCCTTGCCCCGCCCGGTGAGCTACCTTACCAGATCCTGTTGTCCTGACATCTGAAGGGTGGACCCAGGCCCAGAACTAACACCCTAATTGTCCCTGGTCCTGAGTTTTGGGTGGCCCTGGGCAGCCAGCCCTGGCTCAAGCACTCCAGTTACTCCTCTTTGAGGCCCCAGATGTGGGAAGAGCCCTCAGGCTTTGCATAGGTCCACTGTGGAGGCCAGCAGGGATGAAAGGGCCATGTTCTGTGGCCAGGTTTTAGAGACAGATCCACCTAGATTTGGAGCTCTAGGGACTCATCCTCTCGACACTGAAGTTCAGGACTCCAGCCTGGCCCTCTCCACTCAGGAGGCTGCCACTGCACGTCCCACAGACTGCTAATGCCTCCCTGTGCCCTCGCAGGTGGTGGGCTGGGGAGTGGCAGCACTGCTCCCGCTCCTGTGGGTCCAAGGGCATCTCCCGCCGGGCTGTGCTCTGTCTCCAGAGCGTGGGGATGGAGGAGCAGAGCGCCCTGAACCTGTCAGCCTGTGAGCACCTTCCCCGCCCTCCAGCTGAAACCCCATGTAACCCCAACGTGCCCTGCCCAGCCACCTGGGCTGTGGGCAACTGGTCTCAGGTGAGTGTGGGGTGGGAGGTGCTCTGGTCTGGATGGGAAGCAAAGAACCTGTGAGGACCCTTATTGCCTGGGACCACGGGGGAAAGGCCAGGGCACTTGAGGCTGTGTATCTGTCTTGAAGCCTCAGACACACAGCAGGCAGTGTATACCAGCCATGTCCTTGTCCTCTGTGTCCTCTGTGTCCTCTGCTGGCCCACACCTTACTGTGGCTTCCCCACAGTGCTCAGTGACATGTGGAAATGGCACTCAGCAGCGAATTACCATCTGTACCAATGACACAGGCCTCCCCTGTGATGAGGCCAACCGGCCAGCAACTGAGGCACCCTGTTCACTGCAGCCCTGCCCGAACTTGCTGGCCCCTGAGGCCTCTGGCAGTGGTGCCTCCAGCCCTGAGCTCTTCAACGAGGTTGACTTCATTTCAAACTCCCTGGTCACACGGCCGCTGCCCAATTCCACACCTGAGTTGGACAGCATCAGCAATCACATCGAAGACCTGGACCCACCCAGTCCCCAGTGGGTGGATGACTTCTATTATGACTACAATTTCATCACTTTCCATGAAGACCTGTCTTATGGGAGCCTTGAGGAGCCCAGCCCAAACCTGGTGGGCAGTGTGGAACTGATGCCCCCAACCCAAAGCAGCCCTGCTAAGCACCCCATGGAACCCCCCAGAGCTGAAGGGGAAGAGCGAGAGGCTGTTCACACCCCACTCCCACCCTTGCAGCAGCTCCCCAGGAACCCAGTGGTCCCACCCTTGCCTGAGGAAGATGCCACCATGGGTACCCCTGACCTTGGACTCCCTGTTTTAGTCAGAAGCACAGAGATACCCACTGCCCCTGCAAGCCCCAATGAGCTCCTAGTGAGAGAAGACAGCCGGCCACCCCCTCCACAGTGGAATGGAGCCAATGACATCTCCAAGGACACTGAGGATGCTACAGGCCGCAGGGCACCCCACCTGCCCCAAAGGCCCAACCCAATGCAGCCCCCTTGGCCTCCTGTCTACCCCACCCCCATCTTTCCCAAAACTGATGTGGTGCTGCTGTGGACAAGGACGTCTTGGGACCCTGCACTGGATAGAGACCCACATGGCAAGATGCAGCCCACAAGAAGTGTGGCAGTTTCCTCTCTTCCCACCACTCGTGTGCCCAAGACATGGGAGGACAGCCCCCTGACAGAGCCCCCGACGGTAGAGGAAGGCCACCCTACGGACCCGCCTGCCAGGAATGCCAGCTGGCAAGTGGGGAACTGGAGCCAGGCAAGTAGTGCAAGGCCAGGCTGGGTTTCTGTCCATCTGCTCCCTAGAGGATGCAGATCCCACAGAGGATGGAGGCAATACCCTGGGGCTGTGTGTGTACTGCTCCTGCAGCGTTCCAGGTGGCCTTAGGCCACTCTGCCCCTTACAGTCTCCAGGACTCCATGTGCCTGTTTCCTAAGTCCCCAGAGCCCCATTCCTAGGCAACATGGAGTTGTGAGGATGGCGGCAGCAGCACCAAGAAACACAGGCTTGCATGCCCTCAGGAACAGGGAGCTCACCTCCAGCTGTGGTGCACAACTGAGCTCTGCCCATGGGGCTCCTCAGAGCTGCTCAGATTTGCTACTGGGCAGTCCCTTCATTGCTCCACTGTTTTGTTAGGAACCCACAAGGGATGGAAGGAGTTGGCCTAGACACCCTCCAAGTCCCCAGATTATCACTGCAAGGGATGTGTTCATGACTCTTGGCCTTGAGGAAGGAGAGACAGGCTGGGGCAAAGAGCTGGCTTTGCCTGGGATTCTAACAAGTGGATTGCCAGGAGCAGGAGCTAGACCTGCTTTCTTAGAGACAGACCAATAAGAAGCAAGGTGGTGGGGCAGTGTCCCTGCAGGTCCCTTGTAGACAGAATGGGTATCAGGATTCCTCTTTCTCACCATCTCCTTGGGAGGGGAATGGAAAAGTCTATCTTGCAGCTAAGGGAAACTAAGGCCCAGGAGAGGGGCCCTAGCATGGCAGAGGCAGTTTCACCAGGCAGGTCCATCCTGATGTTTGTGGCCTCTGCCCACAGTGCTCCACCACCTGTGGTCTGGGTGCTGTTTGGAGAGCCGTGTATTGCAGCTCCAGCCGGGAGGAGGACTGTACCCCTGCTGGACGGCCCCAGCCTGCCCGCCACTGCCACCTGCGGCCCTGTGCTGCCTGGTACACAGGCAACTGGAGTAAGGTACATGCAGTGGGAGAGCCAGGGCACGGACACAGGTACAAGGTGGAGTCCCTGCACCCTGGGACCAGAGATTAAGAGCAGCTGTGCAGGGGCTCCACACCCATTTGTGCACTGATTATTTCACTCTCAATGTCTGGAATCTCTTTAGCTTCCTCACAACCCAGCCCAGCCCCTGCTGCAATGGGCGTCTGTTTTCCTCTACTCCCAACTCTAGATTCCCCTTTTGCCAGCTCTGCTTTGCCCTCTTCATCTGCCCCAGCCTGTGCCAGCCCCTTGTCTTCCTCCTGTTGCCCAGGGCTGGGCACTTCCAGCTTCCCCTTGTGCTCACATGGGAATGGGGTCTGACATCTATCCAGCCACACTTCAGTTACTAGTGCACATGGGCTGCATCCACACACATATCCTGGGAGCCCTGGGTTATAAGGTGTGAATGCTGATGGGGTTCACATGCAGGGTTGTATGTGCATGCACGTGAGCCATATCTCTGGGCATATAGAGTATGAATGTGTACAAGCCTGTAGGAAAACCCCACATGTGTCCCTGGGTTGTAAGCGTATACACTCCATTTGGTGTGTCACACATGTCCCTGGGCCCTGGGATTATGTGTGCATGGGTATAGGATACATCTACCCGTGTGTTCTTCTACCTCTGGGATATGTGTATGCATGCACCTGAGGTGCATTCACATGTCCTGGATCCTTAGGATAATAAGCGTATACATGCATATAGGGTGGATGTATCCACACACGTGTCCCTGGGCTCAGGATTACATGTGTACAGAATGTAACACAGCCCCCAGTTATAAGCATGTGCATGTGCTTGGTGTGTCACACATTCCTGTCCTCCAGTGTTCCCGGGGCTGTGGCGGAGGCTTTGCAGTGCGGGATGTGCACTGTGTGAACACGCAGGACCTCCGTCCACTGAGGCCCTTTCACTGTCAGCCTGGGCCCATCAAGCCACCCACTCACCAGCCCTGTGGGACCCAGCCCTGCCTTAACTGGTACACCTCCTCCTGGAGAGAGGTGAGGAGGCATAGGGTGGCCCTGGTCCTCCCAATGACCTGGCCAGGCTGACATGGCCAGGCTGACACGTCCTCTCCCTCCCAGTGCTCTGAAGCCTGTGGTGGTGGCGAGCAGCAACGTCTGGTGACTTGCCCAGAGCCTGGCCTCTGTGAGGAGGCACTGAGACCCAATGCCACTCAGCCCTGCAACACCCACCCCTGCACACAGTGGGTGGTTGGGCCCTGGGGCCAGGTAAGATGGGCAACAGAGGGCTAGAAGAACAAAGTGGAGGGTGTAGGATGGCCTGGTGCTGGGACACCAGGGAAACCTAGGAGGAGGAGATTTGGGTTGAAACCCAGCCGAGGGTCAGAGATGCTAAGAAGAGGGGCAAAGAAACAGCAAATAAAGATCCTTGGGCCAGAGACTATGGGACAAGGGACAAGGGGACAGAAAGGGGCCCATGGTGTGTAGGACTTCTCCCTGCTGTCTGGATTGTGGAGGTTCAGGAATTTCAGATTTGCCCCTGAACCAGATCCTGAAGGTAGTAGGGCCTGCACTCAAGTCCTGGTCCCAGAAGCTGCTCAGTGACTGGCAGGTGGATTTGCCTTGCTGGACCATGCTTTTCCCTTTCCCATCTTAAAAATGGGGATGGCATGGGCTGGGAGACATAAAGCAGCACCATTAAGCAAGAGGCCAGCACAGATGAAACTTGATCTTAGGGCTTTTGCACCACCAGGTCCCCAGCTGCTGAGAACAAAGCCCAATTGAGGAGAGGGCTCTGGTTGAGAAACTTCTCACCTTTTCTGCTCCCCTCTGCCTTCCTGGGCCACCATGGTTTTTGTCCAGACCTCTGGCCACTCTGCCAGGCCTCAAGCTTGCTCCCTTGCCCATTTCCCCTGCATAGGAGCAGATCTTGCTAGGCATTTCTCCACTCCAACCCCTGGAGGCTGCTTAGGCCCTGGGCATGGGTGCAGCAGCCAGGATTCTCCTCCCCATCCCGTGCAGTGCTCAGCACCCTGTAGAGGGGGTGTCCAGCGGCGCCTGGTCAAGTGTGTCAACCTGCGGACAGGGCTTCGTGAGGAAGACAGTGACCAGTGCAGCCACAAGGCCCGGCCTGAGGACTCCCGGTTATGCAGTGCAAAGGACTGTGAGGTGACTGAGCCCCCAAGTAAGTGTCCCCTGGTGCTCAGCAGCAAGTGGGTGGAGTGGGAACAATGGGAAAGCCATCTTCACAAAGCTTTTGTGGGCTCGGGG
>PVKN010003719.1:0-17058 GCA_004027915.1 Capromys pilorides | reverse complement strand
CCTTCCTCAGGGCGTTGCCATCACCCAGTGCTACTGGCTTCCGGGCCAGCTGGGTCCTTTGGGCAGGCAAAAGGGCTTTGGCCAGAGGTGGCTCTGGACCCCCAACCCCCACTTCCTTCCTGAGCCTAAGCTACCCCCAGCAGAGCTGAACACAGGAAACCCTGTGGCCCTGGAGTCAACTCACATCTGGGTCTGGCCATCAATGGAGGGGCCTAGGCCTCTGCTTCCTTTCTGAATGTGTGAGAAGGGACCAGCCCTTGTCCCTGCACAGCTAGGTTCTGGGGTGAAGGTCCAGCTGTGCCAGGCACCTAGAAGTGTCACCTGGCTGGGTGCAAGGGTCCCTGAGGCTAAAATATCCCACCCTTGTAAATAACTTTAGTTTCCTGGACTCCTATCTTGAGAAGACAATTTTTAGGACTTTCCACTAAGAGGGAAGAAAAAGGTTATGACATGGAGGTTTCAGCATGCACTCTGGAGTACAGTGAAAGTCAGGCACCAGAACTACATCTATTTAAGGATATCTTTGAGATGAGTGATCTAAGATATGTATTCTCGCTGTCTGTTGGCTCAGTTTAAGCCATTTATGTATGTCTGAAGTTGAGATCTGCTGCCCACCAATATTACTATTTCCTTGAAAGTGGAAGAAGCACAATGTGTAAGTGCAAAGGACAGGTCCCAAGTTCAGATTTACAGGCTTATTGTAGCTGTAAGAGATCTTTAGGAATCTTGCTTTGTTTTTTGGAGTTTCTTTGAAGGGACACTGACGCTACAGTTAAGTAGCTTTAAAATCTTGATTTCCTTGTATCTACCTAGTTTTTATTTCATCTACCTAAGAAGTACTCAGGACAGGTAACCTCCTCCTTTTTCTCATGGCAGCCTCTGCTGTCTCCTATTGTAGTCCAAGAGTACCCAGGGTCACCTGTGCAGTGAAGGAACACAGGCATCGCATCCCACACACAGAGCAGCACTCCTGCCTGCTGTCACTGTCCCCAGGACACTGTGACTGTTAGACAAGCCAGAGTGTCCAGCAATCACCTCCCTCCTTTGCTCCATCTAGCATCCTCTCCCAACATCTAGTTGCCCAGTGGCCATGCTCTCCCACTGTGCCCCTGGCAGGAATGTCCCTCCCACCACAAAAGCCTCAAGGCCCTGCAGGAGTGCCAGCTACTGAGCCTCCTATGCAGCTGTTTTGGTGTTATCCTGCATACAATCTGAGGCTGGAGGAAGTGTGCGCCTCTGTCCCACGTATAGGGATCAGAATCCCTAGGGAGTTGGAAGGGGAGGACCCAAAGGATAGCAGGAATTAGGAAGAAGACTGACTTAGGAGCTTGGGCCTCATGGTCTCTGGGGTAGGATGGGCTGGAGCGGGGACCTAGAGGACAGGTACGTGTTTGACAGGCAGCCCTGCCAAGTGAGTTCTCTGCCACAGTGAAGATGCGCCAGAGGTGTCTTAGGCTCTGAGACTGTAATTCCCAGGACACTGGGATAGTCACACAACTATGGCAAGACATTTGGAAAGCTTGGAAACTCAGGATACATGGCCACCCTGCTTGCCTCAGGAGGAAACAGGCCTGAGAACCTAAGAAGCTTCCCAGATCCCCAGTGAAGTAGAAGTTAGGTTGACAGAGCTCTGACCAGAAGTGGAGGTTTGGTGGTGGGGGGTGGGGCAGGGACTGCACTCCTCTGGCCCAAATCTGTGGTAAGCAGGCTAGAAGGCAGCTGGGGGCCATCAGCAACACAGGAAGCAAGGCCAGAGGCTGAAGGCCACGTCCCAAAATAGACAGCTCAGGGAAGTAGGGTCTGCAGGCCTAGTCCTTGAAAGCAGCCCGCAACCCCTTCCTGAGGGCCTGCGCTCAGCTTGAGTGTCCCCTTATAACTGGGTGGGGTTCTGGGGAGCTGTTTCCAGATTCTTGGTGTCCCAAAGAACTGAGCACAACAATCAGAAGGAACAGCAAAAGATGCATTAAAGGGAATGAAGCTAAAATCACTGGGTTGAGAGTGCCAGGGGAAAGAACCCTATTAGACAGTGCTGACTCTCTGGCCTGAGGTTATGGGAGGACTTCTAATTGGGGTTGACAGGAGTCCTGGCCCAGTAAGGTATTGACTCTGCCCACCTATTGGTGGGAAGGTTCTGGCCGTGCAAGGTTTTCAGAATGATCAGTGTCCAAAGCCCATTATGCATGTGTATGTGTATATATGAGGTTACTACACAAAGGCTACAGTCCTCATTTTGGTTTTGCGCATGCCTGGTGGTTCCGGGTAACAGAACGACCTTTATCTGGTGGTTTCCTCATGTTTCTGACATTATCATCTTTGGTTGCTCTGGTCTCTTTTGACTCTTGCCCTAGGGCTTCCTGTTGTTCATTTGTCCTTGTTCTACCTCCTGCCTCACCCTGATGGCCTTTGTGAGTACACACAAGGCCCACTCCCTGAGCTTCAGAGTTCATGAGAAGGGGAGGGTGGCTAGGGGGTGGACCTCTACTATGGCCTGAGAAACTGCTGAGGGCCAACATGGCCCTCAAGTCGAGAAGTGTTGCCTAAGGCCCAGTATGGTGTCCAGGGACTGAGAGAAGGCATGAGTATGGAACAGACCACTGTAGACTGGTACAGCTGCCTTGAGACTCAGTAAGGTGCCAGGATGTCAGGCATTAGAGATGAACAGGGATGGAACACAACCCCTTAGGTGAGCCCTTTAGGTACCTTGGTGGTCTAGATAAGGTCTGTTAAGGTAGTCCGGGATGGGCCGACTAAAATGGTCTAGGAAAGAGTATGCAGAGGTAGGCTAGGATGGGGTCTCCTGAGGTGATACTGGTTAGGGGGTGTGTTAGTGGTCTAGAAGGGAATTTTTTTTTTTTGTGGGGGGGTACTGGAAATCATATTCAGGACCTTATACTTGCCAAGCAGGTACTGTGCCATTTAGCTATATCCTTGGTCCCTTAGAATGGAGTCTCTTAAGGTGGACCAAGATTAGGTCTCCTGAGTGGAGTTAAGATGGGTTTCCTGAGGTGGGCTAGGTGCCTGACGAGGGGTAAGATGGGCCACCTGAGACAGGCTAGGAAGGGGGCTCTGGAAGTAGAGTAAGATAGGTCACCTGAAGTAGTCATGGCTGGCATCTGCTGAGATGAGAAAGGCTAGGGTGGGCCACCTGATTGGTCTAGGATGGGGTCTTATGAGGAGAGCTAAGATGGAATCTCCTCAAGTGAAGTGGACTAGAATGGGTCACCTAAAGTAGCATAGGATGGGATCTCCTGAGGTAAAGATGGGGCACCTGAACTGTCTGGAATGGAGTTTCTTGAAATGGTCTAAGATAGGTCAAATGGGATAAAATGAAGCCTTTTGAAGTGGTCTGGGATGGGTTTCCTGCAGTGGTCCTGGATGTCAAAATCTAAAGTGGGAAAGATTAGGTCACCTGAGTAATCTATGATGGCGTTTCCTGAGCTATGTTAGGATGGGTCACCTGAGGTGGTCTACTTGGGGTCACCTCAGGTGTCCAGATGTAATCTTACTTGAGATGAGCTAGGATGAGATCTCAGGTGAGATGGACTAGAATGGGATACCTTAGTTGATTCTGGATGGGGTCTCCTGAGGTGAGGAGGATTAGGTTCAGTCACCTGAGGTAAGTCTTGATAAATGCCTCAAGGTGCTCTTAGGTCTCCTGAAGGTAAATTAAAATGAAAGGAATCTCAGCACCTTTCTTACAGAAACCAGAGCCAAGCCCTGCCAGCTCTCCACATCTTAGGCCCACCCATGGGCAAGTGGGACAAGGATAAGCACAACTGGTAACCTGCTTGTCTAGGGCCAGGAGAGCTCCTCTAGAAATGGGAGGGGAGGGGTCCTGTGCCCTGATATTTCCTGCTGGGCAGCACAGGTAAATGTCCCAGGAAGCATCTCAACATGGCACCTGGCCCATTGCCTGCCCTGTGCCTGCTCTATTACCAGGCTGCGAACGAAACCGTCTGTCCTTCAACTTCTGTGAGCTCCTGCACAACATGGGCCACTGCGAACTGCCCGCTGTTCGTGTCCAGTGCTGCCATTCATGTCACCCGTCTAACCACAAGGACCTGTCCCATGGCCACTCACAAGTATCCCACCGCTGACAAGAACCTGGGCAGGACACACATTGTCAGGCTGTCCATGACACACAGACCTCAGCGCTGCCCCTCAAGCCCCATGGTGCTAATCCTGCCCACACCAGGGCAGGCAGGGACCCATCCCCTCAGGAAAAGTATTTTTTTATTGTAAAGTTTTGCGAAACATTTGTTATTATTTTACATAAATATCTGCTGTTCCAAAACAGTGCTTGGTTTCATCTCCCATCCAGGAACCTTAAGCAGAACCCTATCCTCTGTCCTTCACTGTTTTTCCACACATCCTGGACCTTCTGTGGCCACAGCTGTGCCTGTGCTTCTGGGAGTGGTAGTGAATGTGGGTGCAGAGACCATCAGGTCAGAGGTGCACCTGGGCACAGGACAGGGTAAAGGTGTATGGCCAGGTTCCATCCATGTCATTTACTTGGTATCCAGTACCCCAGCCCTCCCACAGCTCCCACCAGGCCCTCAGACATGTTTCACAGCTGGCTCACATTCCAGAGCCACAGAACACCTTGTCATCATCAGGGGCTGCCCCGGCCCCCTCTGATCTGCCTATTCCCACAGTGTGGACAGGGGAGGGACTCCTTGCTCCTCATGCCCACTGTTCCTTTCCTTCATCTCAAATAGTACTTGAGGGTGGGACTGGGCTAGTGGCCCCTGCTCCACTACCAACCTTGGGCACCAGGTTTTAGCACACTGACTTGTGGCCCAGCAGCATGGCATATGCCTGACCACATCTGCCTAAAACCTTCCATGGAGCTAGGCTGTAGTGTGTATGTATTAGGTAGATGTGATGGTTCTCAGGCATGGAGGACTGGACACTGCTGTCCTCCTGGACCCAACCACATCCACCCCTTCCCTCTGGCTACAACCTTGGACCTTTCACCTCTTTTCTAAGTCCCCTTCTAGAAGTGTTTCTTCTCTGTATTTGAGGATGTCCTATCACGTTCCACTTTCCAGTGTATAACCCCAGACTGACAGATGTCAGGAACAGTATATGGACGTTCTGGTGGGACCTGTGGCTGGGTTAGACACACTGGGAATCATTTGCTAGGAACTGAGACTATAGGACCACATCCAAGGGAATAATCAGCACCACATCGTGCCAGAAAGGTAAGGAGTATAGGGCCCTGTTACTCCCAGCCACCTTGCCCACCTAACTCTAAACACTCCCTGTTCCAGATGACAGCCCAGCCATATGCCCAGGTAGCACAGGCCCAATGGAGACTCCAAGTCTCCATCTCTTCTGAGCACTGGGTATCCTCCACAGTACCCTGTTATGTACCAGACAAGACCCCATGGTGGTGGAAAATCAAGACGTATGTCAGGAAAGCACAGGCCTGTGTCCTGTCTTTGTGAGGACCTGGATACCCACACTGAATAACAGCATCTCCAGGCTTTGTCAGGCAACCGACCTCACAAGGACAGAGCAGAGGCAGATGTAGTGGTGCAGCCCTCATGGCCCCAGCACAGCCCTGCCATTGCTGTTGCTGTTGCTGTTGCTGTTGCACAGTATAACCTCAGGTTCCTCATACAGCACAGCTTACAGTTCTCGCCTGCCTGGTGACCATTCTTTGTAGCATCACCCCACCACCCTCAATCTGTGGAAAAACATTTGGTCTCAATCATTTTTGTGTGTTTTTTGAGTTGTGGCCAAGGTGTCTCCACAGTGGCAGCTGGGCCTGAGCTGTCAGCTGGGCAGGAAGCAGATGAGGCAATGACCAGGCAGGCCTGGACAGCGGGCAGGAAGCCACCTATGTTCTGCAGAAGCTTCTCTGGGCACAGTGTCTGGGTCCTGGCTCCTGTTACTATCCTCAGACCTGGCCAATAGCTTGGCCATAGTTCTTAGAAGCACCAATGCTGGCAGAGAGATCCTGTCCCAGCCATCCCATCCCACTGGGCAGGCACCCAGAGTTGATGACCAGGTTGGTAGGTGAACCCCTCCCTTGGGATGGGCCCAAAAAGAACATGATTTAAAGGAGTTTATTTTAACCTGAACATCAGTACAGAAGTTGCTGTCATATGGAGGGACAGTCATCTGCTGCACAAAAACAAACACTGTATACAAGGGGGACTCATGCAACAAGGAAAATGCTTCATTAGGAAAACGTGACTGGGGTTTGCCTATGGTGCTTCCTATGTCAATGCAACTTAGCAGAACCCCGTGTTTCCTGCAATCTGGGGGATGAGACTAGAGTACACACAGACACAGCACATGAGGTAAAGATGGCATGGGGGAAAAACAATAGGGAGGCTCAGGCTTACATAAATACATGCAAAGGTGGAGGGCACACAAAATAGAACTTGTTATAGAAAATAGATGTACAGAATCTAGAAAAACCTTAATAAAATAGCCTACAAAAATAAAACTGTAGTAAAAATATAGAAAAGTATCAACAGGTTTAACCTATTGAAAAACAGAAACACTTCACTGCAGAGCTGGTGACTTCCCCAGCTCTGACACATGCATGTGGCCATGATGAGACTACATGCAAGATGAGCCATGTGCACAGCCCTGGCCAGAAGGTGCTCTATGAGGGGCTAATGGTCAGGAGTGAGTGAGTCCTCAGCTACAACACAGAGTGGAAAATGTTAATGCAAAAACGGGCTCAGCTTGGAACAGGCCAACACATGCTCTCCACTGCCCCTCCAGGAGGGCACCCAGTCCATTTCCAGGATCACTCTGCTCTCACATGCTGCCTGGCCACAGAATAGCCCCAGCTGTACAGGTGCTATGGCAAAGCATAGTTCCAGGGAAAGCTGGACCAAATATGTACATTCCTGAGGAGCTATTCTTGGCCCCTGAATGTGGCAGCTTGGGTTGGCACCTTGTGTGGGAAACTGACTTGGAAACTAAAATCTAGGGGCACTTAGAGCTCATCCAGGAGGCACCCACTGCTGTTCCCTGTGCCTTCTCAGCAGCTGTCCCCAGCTAACAGCCTCTCTATTAGGAGGAGGAATAGAGTGCACCAGCAGGTGGCCTGTACCTCGTAATACTGGCAGACTGGCTCCACACTCATGGGCTACTTTCCAGAAAAGCTGGACCTCAAAAACCAGTCCCAAGACACACATGATGGCAAGACATGTTTCTAAGACCGAAAAGAGAAGTGGCTGAATAGAGAGACCAGCTCTCTACATAGTAGGGAAGCAACTTTACCAAAGCTACAAACTTAGTTCAGCATACAGGTAGTGTAAAATACTCCACATAAGACTGTTTCTCTTTACTGAGTAATATTGTGCCAGAAAACATTCATTTACAACACCCACACCTCAAGGATGTTCCCAAGGGGCTAAAAAAAAAAAAAAAAAAACAAAGACAAGACCTGGCAGCCTGCCATGTCTGAGACTACATGGACCCCATATCTTCATCAAGAATAAGGTTATCTGGCAGCTGCACAGGGCTGGGTGAGAGCTCCCATGAGCCCTGGCTTTAGCAAAAGTGTTGTTAAGCTCTGGTGCAGGAAGACCCAGGAGCACTGGCCACCCAGGAGGATCTTGACCAGCAGCTATGCAGCCCCACAGCTGCTTCTATGCCCTCACCAGGGGCAGGCAGTTCACCTGGAGCCCTACTCCAGCCACATGTGGAGAATAGCTTTCATACATCACCTTCCAGGTGGAAAGTTTTCTACAGATGCCAAACATGGGGCAAGCTGCAGTGGAACCATCCCACTCAAGGCTGGTGGAGGGCCAGGCCCCCCAAGTGGAGAGAGAACCACAGTGAAAGGCTGAGCATGGGAGGGCAGAGAAAAGTTCCTGGACTTTGAGCAGAGGCCACTCCAGAACAAAGGTGCACTTGCTTTTTAAGGAAGCCCCTCTTGTGCACACTTACCTCACCACATGGGAAGAGCCACACTAAACCCCTGGCGCATCCTCCAAGTGCTGCTGTTTAAGACACACACACACAACTGCTATGTACTAGAGGAGTCACAACATGGGAGGAGCCTAGCAAGGCCAGTTTTCATCTGGCAGAAGCTGTAAATAGGCTCTTAGAGACAGCCAACTGGTAAGTGCACAGTGATTTACCAGTCAGGCAGAATGCAGGACTGACACACATGTGACCAAATGCTATGGCATGGGGCTGGCTGTAAACAGAGCAGATCCCTCTCCAGCCTTGGGTGGGATAAGAAAGTGCAGTCTGGCTCTGGACATCTGCCCCACAGAGTCCCAAAGGCCAGAGATATTACACCCCAGCATTAAGTGAGCAGGGATCCCTCCAGGTCACTTTGGACATGCTTTGGTTACCACAGCAAAGAGCAGCATCTGGGGGAGGGGTTACTCAGGCATCCTCCTCCTCATCGCTGACCAAGCCACCCTTGTCAGGGCCAGGTTCCCGCTCACGCAGGAAGTCTTCACGGATGGCCTCCAGCTCAGTGAGCTCCTGCCGCACCTTCTCCAGGTGATACGCACGTCGGTTCCGGATCTGACGCAGAGGAAAGGGGTTCAGGTCCACAAAGGAGATGTTGATCAGCTTCCTGGTGTGATGAAGGGCAGAGAAGGGGTCATTGAGGCTCCCTGAGTGCTCTGCACAGCTCCCACAGCAGCAAAGCCACAGGACAAGCAGGAGGATTGAGTAGGTGGACATGCCTCCTGTGGGGGCCGCAGTGGCCAAGGGGATGTTCCTGATCCTGCAGATCTGCTACACCTCTTTTGGCCTGATTCCCCATCAGATCGTTAGGAACACTGAGTATCGTGTACCAGAGCATGGGGGCTCCTGAAAGTAGTGCTGGGTGCTTGTTCCACATCTGTGGATGCTAGTGGGTATGAGTCCTCAGGGCCAGTACCAGGCCAGATTAACTGTACAGGGGTGGATGCCTAAGCAAACTAGCAGTGACAAACAATCAGCAACACAGACCTGTGCTGCCTAAGGGTTTCCAGTACCTCTGAGCCAAGGACCAATTTTCAGCAAGTTACAAAATTGGGATTTGCCTCTAACCACTGCCTAGCTGTCTAAGACAGAACTAAGACTTGTCCCAAGGCTGCTATTGCTCCCAGCACACAGGTGAGCTCACTGCTCCTGGGCACAGGAGGAGCTGGATTCCCCAAGAGAGGCCATACCCTATCTTCCAAGTGAGGGTATCATTGAAGTAGTACTCCTGCCATCACCCAGATGTATGGGCTGTACTTAACATGGTGTGCAATATGCAGAGGCACAAGCCTTAGGACTCCTCCTCCACCTTTACTACTCTACAACTCAGGCATGCCTGATGAAACTGAGGATTCTGGCAAGGAGATGACAGGTGAGCAAGGCCAGCTCTGTTCAATGCCAGGCTCCCAATATTCTAGTACAGGTGAGCCCCAGAGATCAGGGCAGCCCCGAGCAAGAGACACTGTGTGCAGACTACCTGAGAAATAAAATACTGAAAGGACCGGGTCCTGGAAGCCCACACACCAGCTCTCCCTCCTACAGCTATGAATACATGGGTTCTCTAAACCTAAGACCTACTATCCTCCCCTTTGCTATATAAAGTGAGCAGTAGGAATGCAAAGTTAACATCCCCACTCCTTGGGTGGGAAGCTAGCCGGCCTATCAGCCCAGAAGCAACACAGGTAGCCCCAGATTCTACCTTGAAATGCTCAGCTCTTCTGGGCACCCAGGGATCTTGCTGCAGAGACCATTTCAACCCTATCATCCAGCATATTCTGGATGCACTGGCTATAGAAGTCCCTTCTTCCTGTCCTATGAAACCCATCCATATGCTGCAGAACTGGTTACCCTGGAAACATTCTTGTGAGAGTTTGTTAAACTATCAGAGCCCCCGTGCAGAGAGGCCTGGGCACCTACCACCCATAATCCTGCCAGCAAATACTCAAGGCAATTTGAAGGCTTGAACTTTCTACAGCAAGGGGAACTGCACCAAACTGCTCACAAGGTGGCGCTGCAGGACCATAGAGGATTTGGCAAGCGCTGTCCAGCCCTGACAGGCACTCACAAGACAGGCTGGCAGGCTGGGCAGGCTCTATCTCTGAACCAAAGGATTTTAGCTGTTGGACTGAGGAAGTCTATCTAGTGTCTTTCCTGATGTTATTAACAGAAAGCTCTGGAGGCTCCTGAGAATCTGGCAGTGCTAACAGACAAATATGACCCTCAGATATCCTCTGGGCAGAGATCAAGTCCCTTCTGTGCATGTCAGTGTTGATCCTGACAGCTTCAAGTGAAAGACACCAAAACGAACACCCCTACTGTGGTCAAGGAGCCCAAGACAAAATGAATGATTGCAAATGCCTGGCTGCCAAGCCAGAGCCTACATTCTTCCAGATTCAGACCCTCTCCCCTCAGTCTGCCCCAGCTCTCCAGCTCCAGAGCAGCTCCTCTCCTACTAGGAGCACTCTCACACCCATCTCCCAGGACTCCCAGGGGCCGGTTCTATGCCAATGTGACCTGTCCTTCCCTTGCCTAAGTTGTCTATGGTAACTTTCATATTCTTAGTACTAGGAAGCTTGCAAGAGCCAAATGGCCCAGCTCCACCATGGCCAGCTACACACACAGGCAGACTGGTGATCCAGCAAATCCACTTACAGGTCCCCAAGCACTCACTCCCACACCTCTGCATGCTGCCTAGGGAGGGCTCTGCCTAGCATCTCCCCTCATCTTCTTTCCTAGCCTCAGCTCTCTGCTTGGGGTGTTCCTATTTCACCACCACCACCACCACCACCAAACTCTATCTAGCATCCCATGCCTGGCCCAGGTCCTGCTTGTAACACACTCAGCAAATAGATGTAGACAGACAGACTATGGCTTTTGGTTAATGACATTCATATTTTCTGGTTGAAGGATAAAGTCAATTTCATCTCAGTTCCCTTCTAATCTCCAAAAGATCACACCCCTTCTTGTTCCTTCTCTCAGGAAGGGAAGTCCCTCTTCCAACAGTACCCAAGTCTGACAACAGCAGGGACCAGCTATCATCAGAGTGCACAGGTGGAAGTTTATGTTTTCCTCATCTTTTGGGGAAAGAACCCAGGGCCTCACCGAGCATCAAGGATAGTGCGAGTGAAGTAGCGGAGATACTTGAATATAGACATTGAGTCCTGCAATTTCAGGATCTCCTCTTCCTTGTATTTAAAAACTGCCAGGGCAAAACGGAAAATAACCTGTAGAAAAGACAGGAAAGCATGTAAATGAAGACATAAGCCTGGATGCTGAGGTCCTGAGGAACTACCGCAAAGGGCCCTGTCCCAGGTGCATGCTGGCTCTGGGGGCAGGTTCTCACTGGCCAGGCAAGCCTCTTAACAGGAAGGTAAACTCAGCAACAATTCAGCCCCAACTCAGTCTCCCTGTCAAGTAAGATGTAGAATCCTAAGCATAGCTAATATTTCTCATCAGTACAAATAGAGCTAGAAATCTCATTTATTTGCTTGACTGATTGATTGATTGATTGACTGATTTCTTTGCTCTGCTTGCTTGGGGCACTGGGGAGTGAACCAGGGCCTTACCATGAGCTATATCCCCAGCCCATTTTCTTATTGGAAGAAGGCCTCATATGTTGCCCAGGCTTCAGCTCCAGAGTAACTGAGGTTACAAGTGTGGGACTCCCACCCTGCCTAAATAGAAATCATCTGTGCCAGTGGTACAAACAAATTTAATCACATTTATCAGGATTTTTACTAATAAAGTTAATAAAAGCCACTCAATGAGTTAGTCACACATGTCCCACTGGTAGTTCAAGCCTCCCAGCAGTGAGACGTCCAAACTACAGCCCCTCATGAACATGTTAAGTAAACTCAAAACCAAGGGGTTTTTTTATTCTAAAAAGGCCTCAGAAAGCTTTGCTACCAGAGGTCACTCCCCTCATGACTGGTGTATCAGCACCATAAGTGCTGACTTCTAAGTATGAAAAAAGAGAACTCATGTTTTAGAGGATTCTGGACAGTCCTGTATTTGAAGCTAGGGAGTAGACTCATGATGCTCTTAGCAGTTAAAGCAGCTCTGGGAAAAAAACTCATATGTAAGAGTCCTCTCACCTCATATTTAGAAGGCAGCATGTACAGAGGGGTCCTTGCACTTCCCTGCCTGCAGCCTCACTCCTATACTGTTTCTGCCTTCATTGAGAAATTCTTGCAGTAACAGCAGTCTAGATCATAAGGTCAGTGATGTACACAAAAGTTTAAGCATCT
This sequence comes from Capromys pilorides, assembly GCA_004027915.1. Lineage (NCBI taxonomy): Eukaryota > Metazoa > Chordata > Mammalia > Rodentia > Capromyidae > Capromys > Capromys pilorides. Next base: position 4,855 of record PVKN010003719.1, on the reverse strand, counting down.
GTGACCCCACAGCTTTGTCCCAACACCTCTATCTGAGGGCCAAGCTCACAGGTACACCTGCACAGATGCAAAAAGACAGTGGTCTCTGAGAGTCGACACAGCACAGATGGACATGAAACTGTCCACCTCATCATCCACTGGGGCTGCTGTATAAATTTCCTCTGTACAAGGAAATGCTGTACAGAGTTATAAAGTATGTGTCAGACCTGGACACCCTAAGATGGAACTGTCTCCAAAATACATCTATGTAAGCTATGCACTGAATACTTGTGAGAAGGATGTACAGTACATGGAAAAGAACTAGGACACTGGCAGGGAGACCTCCTTTCCACCACCTACCTTTCGTTTTTGGTAAGTACTGTACTTACATATTAAAACATATACTAAGTTTTTTTTAAACACACAATGGGGGGTACCTCATGGGCGGTCTCACTGACTCCCCATCTTCTCTGATCAGATCTCTGAACCTCCTTAACCACACAATGCAGATAATGCCAACACCCATTTCACAAAAGTTAGGGTGCAGACTACGAACCACCCAAGCTCCCAGGCCTAAAACAGATCTGGTTACTATTGTTTTTGTTCTATTCTGCAGTGCTGGGAAAACCGAGGTCCCATGCAAGTTAGGTAAGCACTGTGTCCCTAAGCCACATCCCCGGTCCACCAATCCACACTCTGCACTGCTAATGGATAAACAGTGATCATGGTTCCTCAAGGTCCCCAGGGCCACCACACCAAGACCACCATGGCACTGTGCCCTGCTGCCAGCCATCAGGAGTGTAACTAAGAACAACACAGCCAAGTACACTCACCTTTGGTCCCTCATACAAGAAAGAGTCCCATATCTTAAAAAGGATGTCACTAATTACACTATCCACAAATACCACCAGGAACCAGTTGAAGGTAATGAGCGTATAATCAACTTTGTACTGTTCAAAGTGAGCATGCAAGCGAGGCAGCTTCTCATTCATGAGGTCTCTGAACACCCGCTGGTCCACCTGCAGAGAGAACAGAGGGGAAAGGGGTCAGAGTTGTCCACAGCACTGGGCAAGCACACAAGGCCAGTCGCTCAGACTGAGAGCAGAGAGTGGAGTCATAGGTGATAGGTTCTGGCCCTAGTATGAATTGCTGAATCATTATGGTGGTCATCTCATATGGCTGAAGCCTTTAAAATAACAGCTTATCTTCCCAGAGACCACCTCCTCCTTCTTCTCCAACTCATCCCAGGGTGCAATTTCCTTTCACCTGTCCCACCACCTCAGGGAAGGCCCCAATCAGCTCCTCAGGTGTATCTAAACATCCTCCTCAAAGCCCACCCCTGGCAAAAGGTCATAAAAGCGTCAGCCCCACTTTGTTCCAATTCAGAGAATTTCTTATCTTCCCCGAATTCTTTCCATGTCCTCCAGGAAGAAAATAAAGCCCTTTCCCCTTTTCCTTCTGCCTGTTTCTCTGCTACACCACTGTGGAAAACCTATCAATAGGAACCATGGCCACAGAGCTGTCCCAATTGTGTGGACTGTCACAAGGCTGCTCTGTGGTTCAGAGGTGACTAAACTTGAGTGCTGCAGATGCATATCCAATATCCAGGCCTTGGGGGAAGTAGAACACAGGGATGGTAAGCCTGCATCTTGAGCAGATGTAGCAAAATGAGCCCTGAGCCAGAGTGACATTACCTACCTACCTATCTGTGTGACACACATTTACCAAGCTAAAGAGTTGGGGGAGCAAGGGTTCTTGCCTGAGGGGTTTCAGCAATACCATACTAGCTGGTACTTTCAGCAAAGTGTTTTCTATAGTCTTCCCTATCATGGAGATGGCTGTTGTGAAGCTCACACAAGGCTCGGGTGAACTACCTACTTATTGCACACTCATACCAGGCAGAAGATGGGATGGCACAAGTTCAATCCAACCTCAAGGATACAGAAGGTAAGCAGGCAGACATTATGAATTAGCACAGTGATGATGGAAGATGCTATAGATAGCTCACAGAGAAGGGACATCACGTACTACCTGAGCCCAGGTAAGGTGGTACCATGTGACAGAAGCCAGTCACACAGGCTGCCTTATCACACAACAGGGTCAAAATCTTGTCCTGTAGGCCAGGAGCCCATACAAAAACAACCAGCTTAATCTGTGGCTCAGTCAACATTATCCATGTGTACATATACAACAGGAGCAAAAGTCACACAAAACAGTACTTACCCCATACACTGAACCTACTTCAACACTCAATTCCAGTCTACTCAACTTTATTGGACACAAAAGTCCCGAGTCATCTTCTCTAGCCATGTTGAAAGACACAAGAGGCGTAGAGAAGTGTCTCATGAATAAACACCCAGTACTGACCCTCCCATGGTAGTGGGGCAGAAAGCCTGGCCAGAGAGCCACCTGAAGCCCTGTGTGGTCAGGTGCAGACAGTCAATCTGAGCCCATGGAGAGCAGCAAGGAAGAAGAGGGCACAGGGATTCATAACTGTGGAGACAAACCTGCACAACTAAAAACCCCCCACATGCAGATCAAGGTAAGGAAAAGTACTCAGAGCACCCTGGTTTCTGACTGCACACAAGGCAGGGCAGAATTATGGAGCCTGGGCCAGAACAGGGAGACTGGCATGTACTGGCACCATGGCACCTCTACTGGGAGACCACACTGAGGCTACAGGGGAGGCCTTGACTCCAAGAAGGAGCCACACAAGAGTACAAATCTGCAAAAAGCACAAGGTAATACAAGCCACACATAAAAGCCCAACCCCTGGGGTCAGGGCAGAGGCAACAGCAGCCAGGTGCACATGAAGGTCCCTGCAGTGCTTCATGAACTGTCCATGTGCCAAGACCACGGTACATCACATCTTCTCATGGGCAGCCAATGGGGACAAACTGGACAGCCACTGTGGAGAGCAACTTGGAAACACAGTAACACTACTCCTAGAAGGGTGTCATCCCCAAACTTGCAAAACTACACCACACGTCGTCAGTAAGTTAGAACTCGTGTGGTCATTCTTGGAATACCTGGAATACTAAGAAAACTAAAAGTAATAATCAGGCTGTCCAACCTAAGCCCAAGGGGTGTACACATATGGCTTGCCTCAGCAAAAGGGCCCCATCTAAGGCCTCATGTAAAGTGTGTAATGTACAAAAGTTAGAAAACTCAGCCCTACAGGCTGAATACACCTGATCAAGACAAATGTTTTTAGTTTTTTGGGGTTTTTTTTGAAATTTTTTTTCTTTAAAAGAAGTTTCAAAAATCAAAAATGCTTTTTTGTTTTTAAAGGGTATGGTTACATAGTTTCCAGTAGGCGCTACTAGAAAAATTTTAAAAATTTAAAAGCAGGGGTCTGGGGAGATAGCTCAGTAGAAGAAGCACTTGCCTGGAAAGCACAAGGGCCTGAGTTCAATCCCCAGTTCCAAGAAAAAACAAAAACCAAAACAAAACAATTTTAAAGCAGTGTAACTTAAAAAGTATTGCTATTTTTACAAAAATTGTATTAATAAGTTATAAATTTATCCCAGAGTAAAGAACCATAAAACATAAGAATTTGGGGTTAGAAATACAGTTTTGGCTAATTAGCTTTCTGACTATAATAGACAAAATGTTAAAGATACACATTGGCTGATGTGGAGATAAGAAATTAGCATCTCAAGAAGCAGAGAGCAATAAACAAAGCCCAGGAACAGCTGTGGTCTGTTACTTGGGAATTCCTGGAAGCTGGGTTTCAAGGAGGCACTTAACAGCTTATCCTGATGGCTCCTTGTTTGTTATCTCCTCCTTTGCTTGGGATGTTAACGGTTGTCCCCTCCCCTGCTTGGAATGTTTTTAATTAGCATTTGTGTGAACCTAGTGATAGGGTAAAGGTGGAAGTCAGTAGATAAAGTGGTCCTCACGTGATCATGTTCACTAGCCCAAAATAAAGCTGAGATGCTCAGGGGGTTCTGGGCTCACTTTGAGAGAGACAGATCTCAGTGAGACCTCTGAGCAAAATTCATCGGGTCTTCTCGTTTCTTTCGGCACGGACTCATACAACAGGCTGAAATGAATTATAATTAATTTCCTTAAACATTTGTACAACAAAAGTACGTATGAAGCTATGAAACCTCCCCATGTGCAAAAGGTCTGGTCCTCCAGCTTCCTTCTCCATCCCGTGTCGGGTAACCTCGGGTAAGCATCACTACTAGCAGAGAAGGCACTTTGAACATAGTTTCAAATGAGGCCTGTCATCCCTTCCCAAAACCCATGCCCATCCTGGGCAGTCAGCACCACACCACAGACAGCGCTTGCCTGTCTGTGTCCCTCCTATCTCTACACTCACACATGAACTACACACTGACCTTCACCTTGAGACCCTGTATTGCCTTGAAGAAGCTATAGAGTAGCAAGGGAGGTGGACAGCTGCCTCCAAGGATAGGCTGCTGAAATCCAGTACACAATGCCTCCCTCTAGAGCTTAACTCAGGTTGCATCTCTGCTCTAATTCTATAGACTGATGACTGAAGCACAGTAGCTTAAAAATACCAGCAGGATAGAAATTCATTAACCAAAATCAACAGCATTTCTATTATGTCTATAAGGAACCCACCAAGAAAGAAACCAGGAAAGTAATCCCAATCATAATATCTCCAAAAAATTCAGAAGGTAGTATTCAACCAAATCAAGGAAATGAACAACATCATAGTGAAAATTACAGAGCATTGAAAAGGGAATTAGAAAATAGAAAGACTGCCCTACCCCCAGGGCATGCTGAGATGGCGATTGAGACTAGGCATGGTGGCACAAGCCTGTAATTCCAGCGCTTGGGAGGCTGAAAATGGGAGGATCACTATGAGTCCAATCTTAGTGAGACCCTATAGACTCTGGGCTAA
>PVKN010003718.1:0-36097 GCA_004027915.1 Capromys pilorides | reverse complement strand
TCTCCCCCTCCCCCTCTTGCTCTTTCTGTCTCTCAAAAATCTTTCATTCTGTAGTCAACTCTTCCCGTACCGTACACAGCAGCCTACGTGCCTTGTCTGGAATCTTCACCCGAGCCATACAGAATCAGCATGAGCTGCTGACCCCTCGGGGTGCTAGGACCCTGCTGTGCTGTGTCAGGACCCAGCTTCCAGGGAGCATGTGAAGTTCTAGGATGGGCACCTGCACCCCTGCCTGCAGGGCGCCCGTTGTCCCTCTCCTGTGTCAGTGGAAGCCGCTCCCCTGTGCTCCGAGCTGCTGAGAGGTGTGTCTGCTCCTCAGAAAGCTTTCCTGAGGAGGATGGGGTAATATCAAAGGCTCAAGTTTCAATTCTACTTTGGACTCTGGTCTGGCCTCTGTTTGAGAACCCATAACAGATGTGTGTGGGTCAGTGGGAGAAAACACAACTTATAGGTGAAAGGCGACAGCCTTCTGAAGACCTCTTGGATTTTTTTTTTTTAGTGAGTTTCCTGGAAGAAGAAAAGGACTAAGTGACTTACGTGGTGTCATGGCTTGGGGTTTTTGCAAGGGGAACAATGTGATACAGGGCATATTTTTTAATATTAGATTATAAGGAGTCACCCAAGAATCACATGCAGCAAGTGCAGGGCATCTGTCTACACAGGAAGTACTGGACTCCTGCTGAGGGCCTGGGTCCTAAGAACCCGCGTGAGTCCAGCTGAAAGCCTAGAGCTCAGGACAGTGCTTCCCACAAATCTCCCTGGAGGCCCCGAGCCCACCACGAGGTCTCACGCAGGCCCTCTTCATGGATCTGCGCTGGGAAGATCCAAGGTCGGCAGCGGGTGCTAGGAAGTCTGTGCCAGCAGCCGAGGGATCTGCATGGGGCCGGGAAGCGCCGCTCGAGGGAAGCACCAGAGATCCCCCAAGGTACCACTGCCATCCTCAGCAGCAGCAGGGTCCCGAGCTCCTCCAGCGATGAGGAAATCATGCTAATGACTCTAGTTCCCTGAACTCCAGAAATAATTCTTGTGTGCATAAGACAGAGGCACAAATTCCCATCTGCTGCCCCTGGCTACGAGGCGCTGCCCACCTTCTTGGTCAAGGGGTAGCTCTTTATCTACATGCCCTGTGGTCAACTCCACCTGCACTGTTGCTTGGCTGTCTAGCTGTCTTCTTTTTCTTAATTTTTTAATTTTTTTCTTACATCTAGCTGTCTTGACACAATTGTTTCATCCAAGGAACAAAGACCTGGGGACCCAGGAAGGGAGGGGTCACTTCCTCATGGCATCGGGACCCGGCTTCCGGCAGCCTCTATTCCTCAGGGCTGTTGCTCCAGCCAGCTCCTTTCCAAAAGAATCCAGAAGTCCAGGATCACCCCCATGCAGAAATTCCTCATATTTAAATATTAGCGATTAATTCCTATTTTACACTTTTTTTTTTTCCAGTACCAGGAATTGAACTCACAACCTTATGCTTGTCAGGCAGGCGCTGTGCCACTGAGCTCCATCCCTGGCCCTGGATCCCTGTTTTAAAAACATACTCAAGTGACTTGATGTGTGCCATGCATGGAAGACCATCTTTGACATAATAACTGAGAAGAATAAAAAATTTGAATGTGCACTGTAATTATAACTGTGTTGCATAGTCAGCTTTCTGTTGGTATAACAAATACTGGGAATAACCAATGCAAAAAAAAGGGAAAAGGTTTTTCTTGGCTCACAGATTTAGAGGGTACAGTCCATGGCCCGTTGGCTTTGTTGCTTGGTCCTGCAGAGGCACAAGGCTACCTGTGGTAGTAGCCTACAGGGGACAAAACTGCTCACTCACAGCCAGGACCTTTGAGAGACACTTCTCCAAACCATGGGATGAAGCTATGCTTACAAAATGAACAGCTACTAAGGATTAAAGACCTCACTGCAGGCCTGCAGCTCGGCACAAGCGCTTAGAGATATAAGTTACTTACTCTCACAGTAATGAGCGTCAGATAGAGGCCATACTTTGTCTTCCTTACAGATGAGAAAACTGAGGCCCAAATAAGCCAAAGATGGAGCCCACAGTCGCCCTTTGGGAAGTGGCAGAGAGGAGCTTGAACTCAGGTGGTCTGGCTCTCTGTAAGAAGCCCTGTGCTTTTCCACAAGGGTGCATGTCAGTGTTGACACATAGTGATGTGTGGTGGGTGGAGCCTATCATGGTAATAGGAAGGAGGAGCCTATCATGGTAATAGGAAGGAGGAGCCTATCATGGTAATAGGAAGGAGGAACCTAGCATGGTAATAGGAAGGAGGAGCTTATCATGGTAATAGGAAGGAGGAGCCTAGCATGGTAATAGGAAGGAGGAGCCTAGCATGGTAACAGGAAGGAGGAGCCTAGCATGATAATAGGAAGGAGGAACCTAGCATGGTAATAGGAAGGAGGAGCCTAGCATGGTAATAGAAAGCTAAGAAACTATCAGGAGCTAGCTTCTCTTACCTCTGGGTCTTGGCAAGAGATGAAGAGAAGGGGAGGGGTTTCCTGCACAGGGGTGAGGGTAGGGTGAGGACAGCGGACTGCAGGCCCTCAGGAAGAATTGATGGTGGGGCCCAAGAGGTGAAAGAGGAAACAGAGCAGATAAATTTCTCAGAAATTGCAAACTAGGTCAGTGTCATCAGGGCTAGGGGCTTCCTGGCCCTAAACTTCATCTGAGCCATCCAGGGTCTAGGTTTCAGCTTCTGCCCTGGCTGGGGCTTTTAATTCCTTCCCATCTTTCATGCTTTTACCTCTCTCCCCATCCCCTTCTCCTTTTTCCTCTGTCTCTGCTCTTCCTCTCTCTCTCTCCTTCCCTCTCTCTCCCATTCCTTGTCTCCATCTCCTCCCTCTTCCTCTCCCTCCTCCTTCTCCCCTTGCTGCCCTTTCCCTTTCTACCCCTTCTACCTCCTTTCTTCACCCACGTGCACCTCTCCCCCTTTGTCCTCCTCCTCCTCCTCCAAGCTGCAAAGCCCCTGCCAAGATGACTTTTGGGGACTAAACTTAGCAAGAGGTTCCGTCCCCAGGCGGAAGCTGGTGGCTGCCTGTGGCTTTTATAAATACACTTGTCCCTGCGCTTTGGTCTCCTCATCAAAGCCATGGAAACAAAAAGACTGTGATGAGAGTAAAGGAAACTCCGGGGGGTGCTGGGTCCGGGCACTCGGGCCCTTCTGCCTCCCACCAGCCCAGCGAGGGCGAGGTGAGGGGAAACTTTCCTGGACTCTCCAGGCCTCAGCAGAGGGAGGCATCGGCCCCCCTCTCAGGCCACAATTTCAGCACTAACCACTGGGTCCTAATACCTCCCGCCTAGGGCCTGGATCTGATGATGTACTCTACCTGCGCAGGACGGCAGCGCACGGGAGCAGCTCTGCTCCCACGAATGTCAACGTGCCCGATCTCTCCTCGCCCTGCATACCTCCCGAGCTCTGGCTGTGTGCCCAGTGCCTAAGCCAATAGGCCTTCCCATCTCTGTTCTTCACAATGAACCTCAGGAGTGAGCTGTCTCCCCTCCTCCCGTTTACAGATGAGGAAACTGAGGCACTGAGAAGAGCTGGGACTCGCGCTGAAGGCCACACAGCGGCTGAGGGGTAAGGTGGAAGCCGTGGCCATCAGCTCCCAGAGCCCGTCCCCGTCAGCTCCGTAGGGTGTGACCGCAGAGCGAGCTACAGCTCCCGTCCACAGCTTCTAGCATTGCGGTTCTGCTGATCACCCACTATTATGGATGATCGTACTACACATACAGCTGCTTTCTCTTAGTTCAGCAAGAAGAAAGATTCATACTAAGAATGTTCAGGAAAGTTATCGTGTCTGCATCTCGTACTCTGAACAAGTGCTATGAAGACAACAATATGCGTGATATTAATTATTGTGGCTGTCCTACTAACCTGTTTTGAAACTGTCTCATTGTTATTTCTTTCTCATTAAAATTAATTAAAAAAAAAAAAAATGAAATTCCGGAGTATGTAAGTCAACAAAAGAAAAGCAATACCAATAATAACAAAGAACTCATCTCGTCCTCGGATTCTAGGAACTAAGACCGCTCTCCAGCCGCAGTGCGGTAATGTTCATTTGCATAAACCAGTGGATTTGAATGCATATCATTATCTGCCTGTTCCCAGCCTCTGTTCACTCCGAGCTTCCATTGACTCTGCGGCCTGTCACTCTGTCCTGGATGCGGCCAATGCAGCGCCTTGCAGGGCGGAGCCTCCACTCCCTTGGAGTTGTGGACAGGGGCAAAAGGCAAAGTTAGACCTGAAGGAGGTCTCTGGTTCACCCCATGCTTCCTGCGTGGTACAAGAGCCTCATCTGTAAGAAGACCTCACGGGAGTCATCTCTGTGAGTCACTACTTGTCATCCCTTGTCCTTCCTTATGGGGCTTTTGGGGCCTAAAGACCACACATCCCACTTTTCTTTACCAATTTTCTGCCCAAGAACTAGGCAGACCAGAGTACAACTGTTTGCCATTTATTTAAAAACCAGTGCTCATGGGGACCACGGGCCACAGTCCGGGTCTAGTGCCAGCCCAGAATACATCCATCCAGGCCAAGGAGGACCCTTGGGTTCAGTAAGATGCATTTGTCATTGTGACCCCAGGAAGGTCACCAGATCTGACGGTGACCTGGCGTGTGGAAGTTCACATTGACAGGAGTGACCAAGTGTGACTCCGACCCCCAGGGGGAGGGGCCTGGGGGCGACTGGCCCTGCCTGTGAGCTGTGTATGGCACTTCCTGCAGGTGTCACGGATTCTCCATGACAAGGCAGGTGTGACCGTCGAGTCATCCTTCGCTCCTTCCATGTTCCCGGCGAGCCCTTCCTGTGTGGTAGGGGCAGCACCCACAGTGACCTCACCCGGCCAGTGAGCAGCTGAAAGTCCACTGCAGTGGGAGTGTCTACATCCTGGTCCTCAGCAGACGTCCACACCACATGTCCATGAGGCTTGACTGGCCCTGGAATGGGCTTTGCATGTGGACCAGTACTGATGATAAACACTCCCCTGGTCCTGCTTGCGACAGTGGGAGAGCCACGCAGCTGCCAGTCTGCAGCCCAAATCCCCAGAATTCCACTCTTTGGGAAGGAAAGTATAAATACCCATCCCTCTCCCCTTCTTCCTGAATATCAGGCAAATCAGCTAGACGTCACACTCGAGGGTCTATACACCCCAAGTCTTAAGTGCCCCAGTCCCAGGGCTGTGTCGTTAGCATTGTCCATGGCAAGGTCTGAAGTCGGGGGGTTGAGCAGGGGTCACTCAAAAGGGCCTGCCGAGTCTTCAGCCTCTCAAGGTGGTAAGATCGTGGAGGTGTCCCCCCAGCTGTCCTCCTGCTGGGTTATGGGTTCCTTGGGAGGCGCCTCCCCTCCAGATCTCTGCTGCCAGGCGGCCTGTCCCCAGAGGGACCTCTGAGGTCTCTCCACCCACAGCTGTCCTTCTTCACACCATGAAAGCTCCAAAGTAAGACCGGGTTCCGTCACGCAGGCGGACCAAGCGCTCATCGGGCACCCGGACGACCACCTCCTCGCCCACCTCCAAGTGCACCACGCCGCCCAGGAAGCTGCTGTCCCACCAGACACGAGAGATGTTTGCCCGTCCGCAGGGTGACCGCCGGCTGACCAGCAGCTCCAGCTCCTCAGGGTACCGGGGCGTGCGCTTGTAGAGCCCGTGGGTGATGGGGAGGCCGCTGGACAGCCCCGGGGGGCAGCCCACGCCACCCAGCTGCACTTTCGAGTAGATGTAATAGTAGCCAGCCTGGGTGGTCACCAGGGCCCCGCTGCGGTAGCTGAAGCCTCGCAGGAAGGCCAGGCCCAGCTGGGACTCCCACAGCAGGGGGCCGCCGCTGCCCCTCAGGCTGGAGTTGGCTCCTGGGGGAGAGAGAGAGAAACGGGTCAACTCGAGCCTCCTTCCTACTGGGTGACTGAGGCTGACAGTCAGCACCCCCTGGTCCTCTACGTCCGCGCTGGCCGTGCACATGGGTGAACTCACTGCCCTGCTGCTCTGTGGAGGGAAGAGACGGACGCACGGGGCCGCAAGGCATCTTGGGTGTGATGGTGTTGGTGGTGTTCTGGGAGGGGGGGCACCGGGAATGGAACTCAGGACCGTGCGCTTGCCAGGCCGGTGCTGCACTGCTGAGCTACCTGCCTGGCCCTCGTAGTCTGTTTCTTCACTCATTCCCCCCACATTTTCAGGTAGAGGCGTGGAGAGCCATGGTAGCTGGAGTAACGGGAGAAACTAAGGCAATGGTAAGCTGAAGTGATTGGGAGGACATGTCAGCTCCTGAGAATCAAAGGCCCAAGGCTGAACAGAGCCCAGCGCCAGCAGCCCTGGGGGCCTTGGGAGGCTGCTTTTTCTCTCTGCAGCACAGAGATTGTAGGAGATACACAGGTACAAATCTTATCAGGGCGGGATTCAGAAAGCACTGCACCAGGGCTTAGCAGGTAAAATAAGAAAACACACCAGTCCCAGCACAAGGTCCTGAGTTCAATTCCTGGTACAAAAGAGAAAGAAATGGGGCCGTCGAGATAAATCAGCGGTCTCAAGCTCCTGCCTAGGCGAGCTGAGGCAGGTGCAGGGCACCTGGGTTCAACCCTTAGCACCCTCAGGATGGGCTGAGCCGGCCAGAGAGAGAGCGAGAGCAAGAGCGAGAGCGAGAGCGAGAGCGAGAGCGAGAGCGAGAGAGAGAGAGAGAGAGAGAGAGAGAGGACTGCTAGTCTCTCCTTATGTGTGGTTTCAGAGGCTGTGGATCCACCATGCTACAGGAATATTATATAAAAAATTCCAAATCAGACAATTCATGTTTCAAATGACTTATATGGCAGTACAGTGCTGTGACTATTCTGTTATGTTATTAATTATTGTATTATTGTTCCTCTATTCTGGTGGTTACACTTCATCCTGGGTCTGTATGGGAAAAGACAGCACCTGCAGGCCTTTGTGCTCTCTCTGCTTTCAGGAACCCTGGCACGTATCCCCTGTGGATAACAAGGACTAGTTTTTGTGGCCATAAGAGCCTGTGGGTGCCAGGAATCTGCACGGATCAAAATATACAGTGAATGTTTCCATTTTAAATGTGTATTACAGGGGTCAGCCAGATAGCTCAGTGGACTAAAGTGCCTGCTCAAGCAGAGCACAGTGGACAGGTTCGATCCCCAGGCCTGACGTGCTGGCCCCACTCCTGGGGCGTGGTGGCGCGTGGCTGTAATGCCAACAACTGGGAGGCTGAAAACAGGAGAATCACTACGAGTCTGAGCTACTACGTAGTGAGACCCTGTAGACCCTACACTAAATACATTTTTAAAAAGTAAAGTGACTGTTAAAAATGTTTTTAAAGTGCATTATGATGGGTCAGCAGATTAAAGCACCTGCAAGCAGGCACAGGGGCCAGGGGTTCCATTCCTGGGCCTGCTGTGCAGGCGCCCCACCCCCTGGGGCCTGCTGAGATGGCAATTGAGACTGGGTGTGTTGTCGGGTGCCTGTAATCCCAGCTCTTGGACTCATCTGTAAACAGGCGGATCACTATGAGTCCTAACTAGTAGGGAGACCCTGAACACCCTGTAGAACCTTCCTTAAAAAATAAAAAAAAAAAATTAAAAACCCAATGTGTTAGAGATGCACCGCCCCTCCTCCTCTTCAGCCTCCTCCCCCTCCCCTCAAGCTCGCCTGTGGCCCTGCACTGGCCATGTTCTACAGCAGGGCGGGAACCTTCCTCAGCGAGTGTCTTTACCGTCTGGGGTCAAAGGCACAGCCAAGCGCCGTCCTGCAGCAAGGCTCAGGCGGACACCAGGATGTCCTCATCCGCCTTACTCACTGGATGTGGAACTGTGGCGCTTCGGGCTCCTATCCAAAGTCAAAGTGACCGTGAAAGGCCACCATTCTGAGTAGACTCAGGACCTCGAGGCAGCCCCGAGCACCCGGCTAGAGTCACTCACCCGAGAAGACCTCCAGGCCTGCTTCGGGAGGTGGCAGGAACAACGGGATGAGCAGGGGTGTTCTGAGCGGGGCTCGGGACAAAGTGTCTTCTATCATAATGCATTTTTTAAGCATTTTTAACAGTCACCATAGTTTTAGATCACACTGCATACTGAACGGAAGGAATGAATTCGTGCTCCACCCATCACCGCACTGTCGGCCCCCAGGGCACCTGCCCTGCCCGAGCCAGGACACAGGAGCCCTCTCACCTGTCAGGTGTGCCGCTGGGTTGGCCTGGTGGTGGGTTCTCCGCTCTGGGGAGAGAGGACGGGATTGGAGGTCAGAGACAAAGGCGATGACGGGTCAGCCCCGCAGGGGTCGGCTGGTCTACCTCCCAGTGTGGTTCATCCCCACCCTTCCGAGGACTCCCACACTTCTGCTTCTGGGGCAGGAGGGCTGGGGAGGGGCACCTGTGGGCTTGGGGCATTGCGCAACAGGGTTGAGCAATGAGCCAGGGGCGGGGGCGGCGTGGGAGCCCGGCTTCTCCTTCCCACGGACCTGGACTCCCTGGTGCTCACCTTGCATCAGCTTCTCCCAGGACCCCGCATCTTGGTCCTGAAATGCAGAAGGTGCCACGGTGAGGCCCTGCCACAGCGCGGCTCCGACACATGGAGATGCGTCAGCCAGACCACGGCCACAAGCACCCCCACCAGACATGAATGCAGAGCCACATGCCTGTGTACACACACACACACAAACACACATACGCCACACACTGCCCCCACCTCCCAGCTTACACAACGCTCTGCAGCTAAAACCAGTCAGTGGTTCTCTGTGGGCAGAGTTACGAGCACAGCCCATTACAGATTTAATGAGTTATTATGCATATGGTGTGTTCTAGCCCCTGGTCCACAGAAATGTTTGTTAAATAAATTCTGTAGGTTGATGACTTTTGTTCAAAATGCTTGGGACCAGAAACAATTCAGATTTAGGGGAAAGGATTTGAGAATATTTGAATAGATTTTATTATTGAGTATCCCTTATCTGAAAATCTCAAATCCAAAATGATCCAAAAATGAAACTTTTTTTGCTGGGTGTGATGGCACACGCCTGTAATCCCAGCACCTGGGAGGCTGAGGCAGGTGGATCGATGTGAGTTCGAGACCAGCTTGGGCTACAAAAGTGAGCTCAAGGCCAGCCTGAACTGCAGAGCAAGACTGTCTCAAAAAAAAACAAAGATTAAAAAAAAAAAAGAAACTTTTTTTTTTTTTTTTTTAGCAGTATCGGGCTGTCCCCAGGGCATTCACACTGGGCTCTATACCACCAGCCCTTTTAAAGTTTTCAAATTCTGAAACAAAGTCTTGCTAATAGAACTTGTGGTCCTCCTGCCTCAGCCTCTCAGATTGCTGAGTTTACAAATGTGCACCACCGTGCCCAGCTCAAAAGCTGGCACTCCTTGAGTGTCATGTCTGGTCTCAAAAAGTTTCAGATTTTGCAGCATTTCAGATTTCAAAGTTAGGAGTTTTAGATTTGGAAATACGTGAGGACCGAGATGGACACCAGGATGTGTGACTCGGGGCACAGGCCTGACCCTTAATGACACGCTGAAGTGATTCCCATGGACGCAGACACCTGGGCACACGGCCTAGGGACTGATGTGGGTCCCCAGACACAGACCAGAGAAAGAGACGCACAGCATCAGCACATGCGGGCAGACGGGTTAGCACATGGGCAGGTGGGACCCAGGCACAGGACACGTGGCCTCCAGCGCTAGATAGGAGGAGACAGACCAGGACCCCAAGGGGCAAGGCCAGATGTGCACACCGCCGGGTACACGAAGACCCACAAGCATGGCACTTGGCTAGGCCGTGCACACACAGAGCTGACTGCGGGGCGAGGTTCCTGGGAGCAGGACCGAGAAGGCGTGGCCAAGAGTGCTAGCAGGGTTGGGACTTTGCTTCCCGATGGGTCAACACTTGCCTCGGGCCAGGCTCCACCTGGCACCCTGCGCCCCTCAATCAAACATACTTCATTCTCTAGGAATCCCTCCTTCCTCTCTCTCCCCCCCATCTCTGTCTCTGTCTCTCTGTCTCGTCTCTCTATCTCTCTCTCTTCCTCCTCCTCCTCCTCCTACAGTTTCAACCCAAGATCTTCTCGCTGGCTGAATCCCCAGCCCTTTTAATTTTCGAGGCAGGGTCTTGCTAAGTCGCTGAGCTGCCCAGGCTAGACTGGAATGCGCCATCCTCCTGCCTCAGCCTCCCGAGGCTGAGGTCAGGCTGAAGCCCTCTTATTGTCATCCCCACTGTACAGATGAAGAGACCGAAGTCCAGAGAGGCTAGTGGGCTGGCAGTGTGATCCAGGGGTCAGGCTAGATGTCATCTGTCTGTCCTGCAAACATACAGACACAGGGACACAGAATGTCGCGGGAGTCACCCCCAGGCCCCACTCACCGGCAGGCGGGTGACTACCTCCTCTAGACGCCAGTACAGCTGCAGCAGAAACCAGCCCTGGGTGGCCAGCGCAGCCCCCAGGAGCAGCAGCAGGAGCCCCAGGCCCACCCGGGCAGGGCTGCAGCACCTCTGCCTGCGGCTTGGCCCCAGCCTCCTGAATGGGATGTCTGTCTGTCCGTCTACCACGAACACTGAAGGCCGCACGACTGGGTCCTCCATGCCCTGGCAGACTGAGGCCCCAGGCGCCTGAGCTCTGGGGCGCGGAGGAAACCACAGTTGCCCAACTGCTTGGGCTTTGCACGCTGCAGAAGGCGCCCTGCGCCCTACAGCCGCTTTTAGAGCCGGGGCTCAGCCCCTCCCCTTTCCCCAGGCACCCTCCTCTCCTTCCTGTCCCCCCACTGGGGCCCTGGGGCATCTCACTCTCACTCATAAGCCTCTCACACTTTCCAGAACCACTTGGAAATGTGACTCAGGCGGGACTGGGAGAGGGGCAGCCCCGGCTCCCCCCTCCAGACCTCTGGGCTCCCTGGAACCCCGAGATGTCCTGAGGGTCCGCAGGGCGTAGGCCACAGCGAGGAACAGGGATGACAGGGACATGGACCCCAGTGAACAGGAGAACAGATACTGCTCCCAGGATAATGAGGCAGCGGAGAGCTGGACAGGAGGAAAGGTGCGTGCGGGCGTGCACGTGTGTGTGTGCACATTCAGGCAGTGCGTCGGTGCGCATTGTGCAAGTGTGAGCACACCTCACCAATGTGCATGTGCACGTGCCCGTGTGTGTGGCGTGTATTCCGATGTGTGCACGCATGGATGTGTATGTGCATGTGTGGGCACAGGTGAGCAGGTGCTCTATGCATACACGTAGTCTGTGCGTGTGTGGGCACACATTCGCAGGTGCAGGGGTGTGAGCAGGGGTGTGTGTGTGTGTGTGTGTGTGTGTGTGTGTGTGTGTGCGCGCGGCAAGCACACGTGGATTTTCCAAACTTTGTTTGGGCCCTGCAGGTTGAACCCAGGGCCCTCTCACGGAGCTGCACTCGAAGCCCTTCTTTTCATTTTTAATTCTGAGTCAGGCTCTGCCTCAGTCCTGGGGCTCACAGTGAGGCCTCCACCGTGCTGGGACTGCAAATGTGGGACGCCACAGCCACCCTGGATTTCTAAGATTGGAACCACCAACCCAGCTACCCGAGCCCAAGCTCCGGGGGTTACCCTGGCCCCCTCCTGTCTTCTCTGCGACTCCCGCCCCCGCCCCTGGCTGCAGTCAGATGTTGAATTCGCCCTCATAGCCTCCTGTGGTGTCAAGGGACAGACCCCGGCTGAGAGCACCTTTGGGCGCTGGGAGAACCTTGCAGCGGGGGTGGCGGTGGGGGTGGGAAGTGAGTTTAGGAGGAGCACAGGGTGGGAGCAGATGTTCTGTGCCCTGTGCTCCAACCCCCGCCCGCTTCCAGGTCCTCACGAGGCACAGAGCTGTGCTGTCACACTCCTGCCAGGGTGTCCGGCCTCGGGACAGGCCCAAAGCCACTGGGCCAGGGACCACCACCCTTTGCTCATGAATCGGTGAGCAAAACTATAAATCTTTTGTTCTTTTCGTATTTATTAGCTTTGGGATGCTAAGGGCGGAACCCAGGGCCTTGACAGCCGGCCTTTTTTTACTATTTTCTTTTGAGGCAGGCTCACGCTTCGTCACTAAGTTGCCCAGGCTGGGGTCAAACTCACGATCCTCCTGCCTCAGCCTCCCAGAATTCTGGGATGCCAGGGGGGCGCCATGCAAACCTCCAAGACAGCCAGCATCGCCCCTGTGGCTTCGGCTCTCCCGTCGACCTTCCGCTGAGGGGACAGCGGCTGGCTGAGCACAGGCACCGGCGGGTCCAGCTGCTCCTCTTTCCGTACAGTGACAGGAGCAGCTGCAGGGGCTGGCGCTTGGTGAGGTTTAGAGGTCACTCCGTCCCCAGTGCCTGCCTCCCCGGCCAGCTGGTGGTCAAGCCCGCACCAGGGCCCAGGGCCTGTGCTGGGCATAGAGAAAGGCCTGCTGGGATGTGGGCTTCCCTGTAGCAAAGCGGGCAGCTGACTCTCGGTCCCCTCAGCTCCTCCAGGCTGCCTGTCCCCCAGGTCGAGCTCCTCCACCACCCCTCTCCCCTGAGTCTCTTCATCTAGCAGCTGCCAATACAGAACCTCCTGAGGCCATGTGCCCTCCCCCCAGGACACGGCTGCCTCAGGGTCCTCCCTGGCTCCATAAGGACCCTCAAAGCTGAAAACAGCTCCCCCTGGCCCCGGGTAGGAGCAGGCGTCCCGTGGGCAGCCCTGGGTCTCCACGACCCCTAGGCCCTGTGCTGCCCTGCGCCCAGCACCTTGGAGCCAGGAGCGGTCTCTGAGGTGGCTCCTGCAGGTCATTAAGCCTGGACCCAAGGAGCAAGAGAGAGAGGCAGGGCCACAGAGGCAAAGGCAGAGGCGAGGAGGGAAGGAGGCGGCGGCCGGAGACAGGGAGTCGGGCGCCTTGGTTCGCTTGCAGGCGCTGACTCACATGTCATGGGTGCTGGGTGTGACCGCGTGGACAAAGCCAGCAGCCCGACCGGCTCGCAGCCCGGCAAAGGCCCGCACTGCAGTCTTACCCGAAGCCTGGAAACTGAGGCAGAGTTTCCGTTTTCCACACAGAAGCCTCAGGGCAGAGCCCCTTGCTCAGGAGCTCCAGTCCTTGGCCCGCACACCTTCCTCCCCATGTACTGCCCCCCACCAAGCCCACAGGGGAGGGGGGTGACCTGCCAGTCACCCAAAGAGGAGGGTGGGGCCAGGCTGAGGGCACCAGGGCTTAGCTGAGTGGAAGCCCAGCAGTGACTTGGGGGAGCTGTCTCAAGCCACTGCCCCCCAACATGTCCTGAACGTCCTATGTGAAGTCAACTCCATGCCACCTCTTTCAATATTCATTAATTTATCTATTTTGTATCGCTGGGGCTTAACCCATGAGCCCCAACCACCAGGCATGTGCTCTGCCGCTCAGCTACATCCCCAGCTTGTTGGGTTTTGGTTCTGAGTCAGGATCCTGTTAAGTCCCCCTTTGGCTGGGTCTGACTGGAGCTTTCAATCCTCCTGCCTCGGCCTCTCAAGTAGCAGGACTGCAGGCACCACAGAGTCAGGCTTCTGCGCTGTCTTGTGTCATTTTCTGTTCCCCTTTTATAATTTCAGATTAAGCTCCTGTCTGCATTGACTACGACCTAGAGCTACTGCAGGAAAACCGCGCTCCCAAGCCCCCAAAGGCCCCTGTCTGCTGCAGAACGAATATAATGAATCCCAAATCAGAGGGGAAGAACATGGGGGAGGAGGACCTGGCAGGTAGGGGGGGCACCCCATGACGAATGAAGAGTGAGGTATTTGGGGGCTTCCCTGGACAAGCGCCTGGGGCATTTGGGGCTGCAGACACACGGTGGGCTGTGACTTGGCATCTCCTACATTCCCAGAGTTCGGAGGTGGGGCTTTCCGGGGCCTGGAGGTCTTAGGGGAAGGCACTGTGCCCCCTGACTTTCCGGCAAGGGGGTGGGGCTTCCCCATGACCTCATCCCCAACCAGGAGCCTGCGTCCCACCCTAAGGGCAGACGCCAAGGGCTCAAGGCGCTGTTAGAAAATGCACTTTCAGGCCAGGCGTCCTCACGAACATCTGGCATCCCCGCACTCTGAGAGGCTGAGGCAGGGAGACTCAATCTAGGCGAATGAGTAACCTGTCTCAGACAAACTCCTGCCACAGGAGCCCTCCCGCGGAGCAGCAGCGGCTGCTGCCCCACGCGGCGCCGGCGGCTCCTCCCACGCTATCTCCGTGGTGGTGCGACCACAGACACCTCGCCTCCACCCCTCTGCTGACTCATCTTCCCCTCCGCTGCAGCCGGAAACGCTGCCCACCACTCGCTGCCTGCAGGCCCTGGCGCCCCCTACCGGCCGCGGTGAGTCAGCGTCTTCTCCCAGCTCCTCATGTGAGGCCTGGAGAAGGAGTCGAAGCAGAGCGGTGCAAGGGAGGTGAGGGAGGAAACCCAGCCCCAGAGAGCTGCAGAGGAGGGGCACACGGGACCTGGAGGGGCTCGGAGGGTTCAGTGGAGGAGGTGGAGCGGACTTAGGATGCTGGTAGGGACACAGGTAAACATGCAGGTAAGGAGACAGGGAAAAACTTGGGGTCATGGAGCACACCTGTCATCCCAGCACTCTAGGAGGCTGAAGCAGGAGGATGGCACGTTCCAGTCCAGCCAGGGCAGTTTATCGACTTGGTGAGATGCAGTCTCAAAATAAAGAGAGCTGAGGATACAGCTCAGCATGAAAGCTCTGGGTTCACTACTCGTCTAGTCACTGCCGACCACAACGCCCTTCTGCATGACCTTCAGGTGCCCACCACAGAATAACAGATTCTATCCTTCCTGTGTCTGGCTAATTTCTTCTGCCTCTGGGCTCCCAAATTGCTTCCCTAGCACAGCCTCTCTATAAAACATCAAAATGGTGCTTGTTAGAACCCCTTGACCGCACCGTTCCTATACATTCCTCCTTTCACAAGCTGCACCAGGCCCCCCAAGCACCCCAGCTCCCTCTTTACCTAACCCAACTCAGCCTTTTACTTCTTTACAGGGTCACACTGCAGTAGACATTTTATAACCTAAAAGAGACCGTCTTTTCAGGCAGAAGCCTACCTTTCTAAACAACTATAGACAACATAGTGGGCAGATAGACTCTGTGTCTCCTCTCCACACACAGCAGCTGCCACACCATGTAACAAATACCCTTAACGTTCCTAGTGGATCCTTCTGTCGATATTTCCTCCTGTAGCCCTCTCAATCCTTCTTCTGTACCTCTAATTAGACCCCTCAGTATCATTCTGTCCAGGTCCTACCGATGACCCTGACTCCCTTTCCTCACATCAGTATAAAAAAAGATCAATTCTCCTCTTCAACAGGGTCATGGTAAAATGACACAGATCATGGTGCCCCCTTTTGCTTCCCTTCGTGTGTCCTTTCATCATGATGACGTGTACTCATAACGTACTGTCTTTTTAAAATTTTTTCAAGGTTTCTTCAGTCTCCGATGCAAGCATCACTCGTGATAAACTTCTAGTCCTAGCTGAGACACCTGGCACTAACTTCTACATGGGCGTGAACTGTCGTCCTGTCAACTCCCCTCACCCCCGAGATGACTACCCCAGTTCAGCAGGAAGCAGTCTAAGAGACACATCGCCCCTTATACAACAACCAAAAGATGGGAATGATAGGTTCTGGCCTTAGTATGGACTGCTGAGTTACTATGGCGGTCATCTAACATGGCTGAGGCCCTAGAACAGCAGCTCATCTTCCCAAAGACCACCTCCCCCTTCTTCTCCAACTCAGCCCAGGGTGCAGTTTCCTTTCACCTGTCCCGCCACCTCAGGGAAGGCCCCAGTCAGCTCCTCAGGTAGATCTCAACATCCTCCTCAAACCCCACCCCTGGCAAAAGGCCGTAAAAGCCTCAGTCTCCCTTGGTTCCAATTCAGAGAATTCCTTATCTTCCCCGAATTCTCTCCAAGAAAATGAAGCCCCTTCCCCTTTTCAAAAAGAAGAAAGCTCTGGGTTCAATTCCTACCACCAGGGGAGAAAAAGGCCCAGGTAAGCTGACAAGTGAAGATGTCCATGGTAGGGGAGGGAAGGGTCAACTGACACAGCTGAGGGTACAGATGGAGAAGGTGCAGATTCAGACGAGGCGATCGCGAAGGCACAGGCGAGCCAGCACTGAGAAGCAGGGAAGGGGCAGCCGCTGCTGACGAGGGTGAGGGTAGAGGTGGGGACAGAGGTGATGTCCGAGGTGGGGGTGCAGGTGGAGGACATCCATGAGGACTCTGGTTGGACGGGACTGGGTTTGGCAGGTGTCATAATGCCTCTTGCCCTCTCAAAGAACTTCAGACTTTGGGAACCAGGTGCCACAGACTCGAAGCTTTATTGGAGGGAGGCTCAGGGATCCGGTCAGTTGGGGCAGCCAAAAACCACCATGTTCTCTGTGAAGGTGGCCAGGTCCCCGCACCGCTGCTGGTTCTCTTCATCCTGGCATTCTTCAGCCTCGGGCCACAGCTCCACCCAGGTGTCCTTCCCGATGATGTAACTTATGCTGGGAACAGGTAGACAGGTCAAGAGAGGAGGGGCAGAGTGTGTGCACCCAGGCTGGGAGGGGAGGGGCCCATAGTTGTAAAGGGGCGGGGCGGGGCTAGGAGGGGCGGGGCGGGGCCACGGGCGGGGCGCTCACTTGGGTTTCTCTCCCCACAGGTCGGAGGAGAGGCCCCACATCAGGTAGTGCTTCCCTTCCTGCAGGTGCAGGGCGTCTCTGCACTTGATGTGGCTGATGAACCTGCGCTCCTGCCCCGCCTGCACCTCGTCGGAGCCTGGGATGGAGAAAGGGAGACACTGAGCTAGCAGGGAGTGGGGGGAACCGAGGGAGAGGGGGGCCGAAAGACGAGTGCCTCGCTGACCTGACTTGATGACCTGCTGGATGACCATGATGTAGTCATCGAAGTCCTCCGACAGCTCCTTCCTGACCAGCTTGGTCTTGTACACTGTGGGGAGGAGAAGGCCACGTGAGTCCTGGGCAGGGTTCATGGCTGGGCCCCCCCGCCACCCCCAAGCAGAGACACGTGGGACGGAGCCAGTCATGGTGCAGCCACCCCCATGAGCACACACTGCCACAAAAGGTCACGCAGTCACAACCCACACGCGGACACACGCAGAGGCACTTGCAAGTTACAGCCACCCATGGGGTCAGCCACATGCAAAGAAAAGTCGCTCCTCTACGCACGCTCCTCTACACACAGGCATGTACATCTGTGCACGCACGTTCATCTACGCACGCATCTACACGTGGCCATGCAGCCACATGCACAACTACAGATACATCCCGTCCTCTGCCAGCCCAGCATCGCACAGCCACAGCTGTGCACCACAGTCTCACAGCCACACACCCACACAGTCTCATTCACTCACAACCCACATAGTCACAACCACGGCCACGCCACAACCACTTTTTATCACACACACATACACCCCTCAGAGCCATGGTTCCCTACAAAACCATGGCCTCTCGCACATTTTCACACACACAGAGTGTAGCTCACAACCACACCCCAACACATCCACACACAGCTATGGCCACTCACAGCCGGTCGCACACCACACCCTACCTAACCTCACGTGGCCCAGTGCACACATCCTAGCCACGCACACGGTGATACACACAACTACACGTGCGTGCGCCCCTGCCACCCGCTCACCGTAGTCCACCCCGGCGTCGCAGGCTTTCTCCAGCCGCTCCTCCTCCTGGATGACCTTCCCCTCTGGCTGTTGCATGAAGCAGTTTTCTGCAGGGACAGCGAAGACGCAGTTGGGTCACTGCCCAGGGTGCTGTGGCCTCAGCAGCCTCTCAGCACCCTCTGGGGGTGGCGCTTCCAGGGCCCCATGGGTCCCCCACACCAACAAGGCGGGGGAGGGGAAGTGTGGGTGTCTGGCCCGCCCTGCGCGCGCGCACCCTCGGCACAGCGGCACATGTCCTTGTGGCAGAGCTTGTTCAGCATGCCGTCCTCCTTCTCCGGGTGGTAGAACCGGGTGCACGTCTCATCTGCAGGGGCAGTGAGGCCATAAGAGCTCCACGCCTCCACCCCAGGGTTCCCCGCAGGCCCAGACTCTCAGGGACAGGCTAGGTCCCCAGCTCTCAGGCCCCTCAGACCTGCAGAGCCCTAACTGTCTGGTCTTTGGGGCCCTCTACCCCTGAGATCTTCAGATCTGCAATTTGCATTCCTGTGACCTCCAGTTCTCGGTTCCCTAAGACTCTCTGGACCTGGGCTCACAGATCTCAGCACTCCTAGGACCTCTGACCCCAACACTTAGATCTCTGGCACCTTAGACCCATAGAACTCTGGAACCCACAGATTCCTCGAGCACTTAGACCCCAAAGTCCTAGATCTCTGGAGCCCTGAGACACAGAGCTATAGATCCCTGGGACCCTCTCCCTGCAGCTCACAGACCCATAACCTGCTTAGCTCTGCAATTCTCAGACCCTCAGCTCACAGATGCCTGGGACTCTCAGAACCTCAACGCAGAACCTAGGAGCTCTCAGAATGCTGATCTTTGGGGCCTTCGGACCTTTGAGACGCTTTGGCCCCCCAGCTCACCCAGGACCCTGGAGCCCCTGATTTTTTGTTTTGTTTTTTGGTGGTACTGGAGATTGAACTCACAACCTTATTACACTTGCCAGGCAGGCGCTTACTCTACTGAGCTATCTTCCAGGCCCGACCCTGGAGACCCTGAGCATGGAGGGCCCAGCCCAGATCCGCTGACTCACCTAGGTTGTAGTAGGAGTAGACTTTGACTGCGCCAGGCTGGATGAGCCCTACATTGAACAACTGGTGGATTTTGAAGGACAGACATTCCTGGTCGGAGTGTGAGATCTGCGGGGAAGGAGAGGCCGGTCAGTGCAGGGTGGGCAGGAGGGCCAGAGCAGGGGACCGGCAGCGGGCGGCCCGGGGCAGAAATCAAAGATCGAGGAGAGTTACAGGTAGAGGGAGAAGAGGAGGTGGCCAGGGTGAATGGACAGCTTAGCCCATTTGTTTTTCTTTTCTCTTTGTCACACAGCAGTCAGGTGTGGCCAGCGACTAAGCTCTGGCCACCCGGTTTCCGGTTGGCTCTGGTTTGAATGTGGTTTGTTCCTAACTCTGGCTCACGGTCAGGCCTTGTTGCACCAATGCATGGATGGAGATGATCGGCCTATGGGTATCAGGCTTGCAAGAGACCAACGCCTGTCTCGTAGGAGCAGACCAGGCCTCAGGAGATCTGACTGGCTACTGTGACAGAGGGGTTGTGGCTTTCTGGGCTCTCTCTTTAGCTCCAATCATGTGACCTTTTTCTGATAGCAGCTCTTTATCGGGATGAAAAGTTGGGTACCACCAGATCTTGGATTTGCATCCTTTAAAACTGTGCGGGCCGGCAAGATAGCTCAGTGGTCTAAAGCGCCTGCTTAGGCAAGCTTAGGCAACCGCAGGGACCACAGTTTGATCCCCAGCACCACATGCTACACCAGCCCCACCCCCAGGGCAGGCTGAGCCAGCCATAACAGGAAGGAAGGAAGGAAGGAAGGAAGGAGAAAGAAAGAAAGAAAGAAAGAAAGAAAGAAAGAAAGAAAGAAAGAAGAAAGATTTTTAAAAAACTGTGTGCTATATACTATATAAACCTTTTTTCTTTATGAAGTATCCAGCCTTGGGTATTTTGGCACAGCAACACAAAACAAACAGACAATGCCCTTGAAAACATCTTGTGCACAGCCAGGTATGGTGATGACTTCCTATCATCCCAGCTACTCAGGAAGCTGAGGCAGGAAGCTCACAAATTTGGGGCCAGCCAAACTTGGGTACCTTAGTGAGACCCTGTGTCAAAATAAAAATTTAAAAAGACTGGGGATATAGCTCAGCTAGCACGTTGAAGGCTGTGGATTCAACCCGTGGCCCTGAAAACAAAATCCCATGCACAATTCCCTTCTCTTTTCCTTCAGTGCATGTACTCTGCAGAGGACTCCAAAGACCCTAGGAACAAACAGCCACAAGATGTGAGGTGCTCAGATCGTGGAGGGGCTGCCTGGATCGGAGGGCTGTTCCTCAGCTCCCATAGGGTGGACTACACTTTTTGTTTTTTTCAAGATGAGGTCTTGCTGTATTGTCCTGCTTGGCATTAAAGTCCTAGACTCAAACAGTTTTCCTGCCTCAGCCTCCTGAACACCTGGGATGCTGGGGGCATGTGCCACACCGTGCCTGGCTCTGACTGAACTCCTTATGAGTGAGAAATACAAGCCGCTGGAACAGCGAAATTGGTCAGGGGTGAGATGCTTACACAAGGTGACCCCGGGGTCACTCCCTTGCTGTACAATCTCTTTCACCCAGTGGCCCAGACCTTGTCCCAAAATAACTGGACCTGGAGACAGAAAGGGCCAGCCAGGCACCTAGGGCAGTCTCCAGGGTGGGGGCAGGGGGCTTCGGCCTCACCTTGTCCAGGTAGATGATGAGGGTGTTCCTGGTGGGGCTTTTGTCCAACTCGTACTTAGAGATGTATCTGTCCACACCGCTGCTCAGCTAGGAAAGGATGGATGAAAACGTCTTCTGGATCCCTGCTCTCCCTCCCCACCCCAGGCTCCTCCCCCTGGTCCCAGCTCCTGAGCCCCTCCTACCAGCTTGAGGTCATCTGTATCAGGAATGAAGCCGGTCATCATGGATATGTCCAGGATGGACATAGTGGCATCCTGTTCTCCTAGGTACCTGGGTAGGGAGACAAGCAGAAGTGTGTGCAGGCCCAGAGTAGGGTCATTCCCCAGGGACGATCTCTGGATGAGGGATTCTGCCCCAAAATCAAAGCTTTAGAGTCCTCTCCAAAAATCTCAATGGATGCTTCAGCTTAGGAAACACTTCCCTACAGGCAAAAGATGCAAATGTAGCTTAAAGGTCAAGGTCATGAGGGTTGCAGGCTCTGGATCCAAAGGCCTGGCTTTTTAGAGCTCTCTGTGACCTCTGATGAGCTATTCAATCAATCCCTTTGTGCCTCAGTTCTTCTATGAAATAAAAACAAGAACACTAGCAGTCCTCACTTCCTAAGAATTGGCTTGTGTGACTTCGTGAAATAACATGAGTCTCCCAATGAGGTATCTGAGATTCTTGGTACGATGTTACAGCCTGGCATAGGAGCTCCTGAAGCCTCGTCTATTTGGGTGTTGGTTCCCGGTGTCCAAAGTAAAGCCTCTGGGAAGTAAGGAGGTTCATGGGGTCTCTAACTTCATCAGTGGGTGAATCCAGGGCCGGCCTTGCCTGCTCTACTTCGCCTCCAGCCCTTTCTTTCCTGGCTCTCCACCATCTCTGTTTCCCTGGCCACCCGAGGCAGGCAAGCTTCCCCCACCTCGCCCCTGGGCCAGAACGGAAGGCCTCACTCTAAACCCAAAGACCCCTGGGCCAAGACAGAGGGTAGGGGAGACTATCACTGGGTTCTGATCCAGAAAGACGTTAGCATAGAGATGGGGACCAGAGGACAGAGAGGGCCCTGAACACGTGCGAGGCCCCGAGTTCCATTCCCAGCACCACCAAGAAACGGAGTCTTACGACCGGCAGAGGGGTGGCAGGGATGCAGCCCCGCGGCCCCGCGTCTCACCTGGCACAGATGCCAAGGATCATGGTGCTCTTGGCATCCTGAGGCTTCCTGACTAAAAACACAAAAGACAGAAAGATGAGGCAGGTCATCCCCTGGTCCCTCTGGAGGAGGACGTTAGGACAGACAGGAGGGCAGAGGGAGCCCAGATGCCTTCTACCTGTGTCAGGGGCTGGATTTAGCGTGACCTTGAGGTCGAAGTTCTTGCAGACGATTTTGCCTTTGGATTTGGCATAGTACATTGTCACCACCTAGACAGCGAGACAAAGCCCCCAGAGGACTCGGGACGGCTGCGGGCACGCAGGGGAGGGCATGGGGAAGGGATCCCTGTGGGGCCGAGGGACTAGCAGAGGCTCCCATTCCTCACCGACAGCGTGCCTTCCCCTTTCCCTTTAGCTGTCAACTTGAAGCCCTCGTTTTGCTTGGTCTGCAGAGAACAGGAGAGAAGAGAGGGTGTCGGGAGCCAAGCCGGGCCTGCCTGCGAAGGCCCTGGTGGTCGTCCGCCCTCCCTCCTGCCCCCCAGCAAACCCTGCCGGGCGCCATGGGTGACAGCGCCAAGGGCTTAGCTCAGTGGCTGTACCTCTTCTGACCGCAGGAGGCTACCGGCTTCCCAGACAAGGCGAAAACTGGTTGGGGAGCTGCGGCTGGGCAAATGGAAAGCCACCTCCATGTTCAGGTCCTTGTGATCCGGGAGATCTGTCTGGTACTGGGCCAAAGCTTGGAACACCAAGAAGGTAGCCTGGAAGCCACGAGAGACAAGGAAGGTCACCAGCCTGAGAAACTGGGACCCACCAGGCCCCAGTTAGGGTAGTGAGACTATGTCTAGGAGCGAACACAGAGTACAGGGTGAGGAGGTGCTGGACACTAAGGCCATGTCCTGGAACTCTGTGGCTCAGAGATGCTCAGACTTGCTGACAATCAATCTGTGACACAGAACCAACCAGACAGTATGAGGGTGAGACTGGAGGCCACAAGACACTAAGGACATGTTCTAGAACTCTCCAAGGTACAGAGGCTTAGACAAGAACTTGGAGATGCTGAGAGCCTATCTAGCACCCACCAGAAAATCCAATTATAAGACTGAAGGCTGAGAAACACTGGCCGCGTGGCCTAGAATCCTCCAGAGGAGAGAGTCTTAGACTTAGGGATCCTCAAAAGTGTCTAAAATAGGGGGCCGGAGAGATGGTTCAGTGGTCTAAAAAGCGCCTGCTTAGGAGGGCTCAGGCAACTGCGGGGACTGCAGTTCGATCCCCGGCACCACATGCTGCGCCACCACCAGGGCAGGCTGAGCCAGCCATAAAAAAATGAATAAATAAAGAAACAAACAAACACAACAAGCAAACAAATAAATAAATAAATAAATAAAATTTAAAAAAAAAAGTGTCTAAAATAGACTCACAAAAAAAGAAGAAGAAAAGGAGAAGGAGAAGAGGAAGAAGAGGAAGAAGGAGACGGTTGGAGAGTTGAAGGCTGGGGACAGTGAAACCAAATGTGATCCTGAGAATCTGTTTAAGACCCTCCAGGAAGAAAGGAGGTCAAGCTGAAGGCTGGAGTTACTGAAAACATTCTAGAAGGTACCAGCAGTGGTGCATGGATAGTGTCACAGAGGATCTGGGAACCTGCTCTAGGAGCCACCGAGGGGAGAGGGAGGCTCCCACCTGAATGTGGACCCCAAGGACACTGTCTGGAACCAGGAGAGGACAGGAGGTTCTGAAGGCAGTCTCGAGCCCAGAGATGGGCTGCTCAACTTCCCTCGATCCCGCTGGCTTGTGGGACAGAGGAGCTGCCTGCCTGAGTCCCAGAGTCTCCTCTGGAAGACTGCGGAGGGGCCACTGAGATGCCCGGGGGTGGGGGTCTTGCCTGGGTGGAGCCATAGCCACCGCCATAGTATCTCTGCTCGTTGAGCCAGCGCGCGACAGCAGGCACGGAGTCATAGTCCTTAATCATCAGCAGGGCCAGGAGGCCATAGGATGAGGCTTCCACGCTGTACAGCTTCTGACCGGCTTCCTCCCAGCGGTTGTTCTCTGCAAAGACAGCAGCCCCGGCCCCAACACTCACTGCCTGTCCAGCCCGGGTGAGACTCATGCTAGACCTGTAGGTGTTCAAGTCAGTCAGCTGACTCCTGCCTCCTGTTCCAGCAACTCTCAGGCCCCCTTTGGCCCAAACACTCAGTGCACAGCGGTGGGCCTGCGGCTTGTGCGGCCTGGAACATCCTAGAGCCTTTTGCACCTCAGCTCTGCCTAGGCTCATCTGTCCCAGCTTGGCATGGGGACACCCATCCCTACACCCACCCATCCCTTGGTAAGAACCAACCATCCCAGCTCAGGATCTCCCGAGGCCCCAGCCATGCATTCCCCTCGAGGGGAGCCCCACCTGTGGCTGTGCTTTTAAATTTATGGAGCAGGGCGTCCTGCAACCTGTCCAGCATGGCCAGGGCGTAGCCTGCAATGGCCGCAGTGTATGGCCTCTGCAGATTTGGGTATCTGGATGCAATGTAATCTCCAGCTCTGTTGATGTTTTGTTCCAGGTTCTGTAGGAAAAGGGGACAAGTAGTCTGATCAGGTGGGCCCCCAGTCTCCCCTAGTATAAGACCTAACAGGAAAATAAACTCTGATTGTTACCATGGTGATGGCCAGCGTCAGCAGCAGGCTAAACCTCACCATTGTCTTGCTGGGTCCCTACTCTGCAATGTCCAGAAAGGCTGGGTGCTTGGAGCTGGCATTTTTTATCCTCAAGTTTTTAATTATTTTCTGGTTAGGTCTTCTTTTGGGGAAAACATGGTGTCATCACTACAGAGAGCTGGTAAAGACCATATGAGCACCTTATTTGGGGCACTGGGATAAAGTCTGTCCTTGAAAGCTCTCTTCGTTGGATCTCTTCCTGAGGCGTTCTCAAATATTCTAGCTGCCTTGGAGCTGTCTTGTTGCTGCCTGCCTTTCACGTTCCTGGAGCAGCCTGTACAGCAGGGTGTGCTGCTAAGTGTGGCCCAGTGGACTCTGGAGAGTGGCTGACAGGAGCCCTGGCTGACGGTGATTGCCACTTGCGGTGGCGTCAATGTTCCCACTGGGGCCAATGTCAAAGCTCTAGGGGGCACCACTGAACAAAGTCTTGACAGAAGAAGCTCCAAGAGGCAGAGGAAGTGAGGAGCCAGAGTGGGCGACTGCTGGGAACACAGCTCAGGCCTTCTCCCCACTCTCTGTCCTCTTGCTCCTCATCCTCCACTAGCACCAGCAACAGCACGCTCCCGACTGGTCCATTTACTGAACCTCATTAAACCCTAAGGGATGAGAGGGCTGGCTCCAGTGCAGACTCTTCCCCTTCCTGTGTGGGTGTGGCCAGGACAGAGTGGAGTCAGCATAGGCCCCTCCCCTTCCTGTGTGGGCGTGGCCGGGGCAGGGTAGAGTCAGCAAGACTCCCCCTCTTCCCGTGTGGGTGCGACCAGGGCAAGGCGGAGTCAGCATTGGCCCCTCCCATTCTGGTGTAGGCGTGGCTGGAGCAGGGTGGAGACTTCAAGGGTACTTACATTGACCTGCCCTACACAGATCTCTTTAGCTTCCTGCAGTGCGATGAGCACGAAGGCTGTGAGGGACACGTCAGCCTCCTGGGTGTTTCGGAAGCCGCCCTGAAGAAGGAGCAGAGCAAGGATGGGTCTTTGCATGTCTACACAGGGCAGTCAAGGTCCTGCAGAATCAGGATGGAGGAATCTGGGCAGGGGCTCCTTTTGAACCCTCTTCCCACCAGCCTTGGAGCTGGGAAGATCAAATTCTTTTTCTTTTTCTTTTTATCTTTTATCTTTCTACGTACTGGGAACTGAAGCCTGGTTCTTCACACTGAGCTGCATCCCCAGACCATTTTTTTGAAATACGGTCTCACCAAATTACTAAGCTGCCCAGGCTGGGCTCAAATCTATGATCCTCCTGCCCCAGGCTCCCAGACAGCTGGGATAACTGGTGTCTGGTGGCCGAACTCTTTTGTATGAAATAATTTGATCATATTTTTTTTCATTCTGCAAATAATAAGTGGAGGCCACAGCGTGGGATCCATAGATATAAGGGTAAATGAAAGCCAGATACCGGCTCCAGTCCTCAGGAGGCTTCTCGTCTGACGGGGAAGGCCCCGTGGCAGGGCAGTACGGATGTGGAAGGAGGAATGGGTGTGCGGCTGGAGTCCTGAGTGTCAGACTCTAGCCTTGATGACCACCCTGAGCACATCGCAACATCATTGGGGGGGGAGGCACTATTAAAATTGAGACTCCCCAGTTCAATAATGGGTCCAACCTCAGAATGTACATTTCTTTTTTTTATTTTATTTTATTTATTTGTTTGCTTCTTTGTTTGTTTCTTTATTTACTTTTTTTTTTTTTATGGCTGGCTCAGCCTGCCCTGGTGGTGGGGCTGGCGCAGCATGTGGTGCCAGGGATCAAACCGCAGTCATGCAGTTGCCTGAGCTTTCCTGAGCAGGCGCTTTAGACCACTGAACTATCTCACCAGCCCCAGAATGTACATTTCTGATAACTTCGTGACTGGTGCTGCTGGTCCAAGGACCACGTTGTGAGAACCATTATTCTAAGGAGATCGGTATTTACTTACTATCTAGAGGCCTATCAGATTTGAATAAAGCTTTCATTGGCTCAAGTGACCGGGGCAGTGGGCAGACCCATTCACTGTGCCGCTCAGACGCCCCTCTCCCCTACACCACCCCGGACACCAGCGTCTTACAATCATTTCTTGGTGTATCACAGGTCCGTCCTCCTGGAAGACACCATCGGGCTTCTGCTTCTCCAGGATCAGCCATTTCACAGCCCCACAGAGGACCTCGGAGTCAATGCCAATGAGGTTGACGGCCAGAGAGAAGACCTTCACGACATAGGCTGTCAGCCTGAGGGTAAGCGACAGAGTGTAAGCCAATCAGCTCAGGAATCAGAGTTCTGTGCCAGCCAATGATCAGAGAGGGTGGGGCCTAGCGCCACCATCCCTTTACCAGGCCTCGGACTCACCAGGTGCTGGGCGCACGGTTCTTGAAGGCTGCGTAGGCCCAGTTGGGCTGTTTGAAAGTCAGCTGCTGGGTGTACCCTGAAGGGAAGGTCAGTCACCAAAGGGGCAAGGCCAGAGAGGGGTGCACTGATGTGGAGGAGTATGATCTTGAGTTGAGGGGCGGGACCTTCAGAAGACGCTACAGCCTTGGGGGAGGGGCGTGGTTGGATGGGGCGGGACCTCTTGTTGGGGGCGGCGCCTCTGGCCGGGGGCGTGATCGCTTCTTGGCCTTTTGGTTAAGATCAAGAGTGGTGGGGGTGTGGCCTCTTGAGGGGCAGGGGCTCTCTCTGTCTGGGGGCAGGTCCTTGTGAGGAGTCAGAGTTCCACCGAGCTGCACTTACCCTTGTTGATTAGATTCAGGGCCTCCAGCCGCTTCTCCAAGCCGAACTTCTCCCATTGCTCCGTCTGGTCCAGGTAGTGTACCGCAATGACGGTGGGCGTCATGCTGATCATGTTCTGCTCCCCACAGCCCGAGGGGGTCACGATGAGGTGCTTCAGCCGCTCCGCATCCACAGCGTCCTCTGCCATCTGAGCCACCGGGGTCCCTGCAGCAACCAATGGAAGGACTCTGCTCCAGCCAGGTGCCCACAGTGTCGCCAGCCTCCCACCAGCCAGGGACAGTGAGGAGATGGGGCAGGGACTGCAGGACAAGGAACTTGAACTTCAGAGGGAGTCCCACCCGAGATCTTGTGTCATCACAAGTAAAATACCTCTAGCCATGGATACTTGTGCTGCTTGATGCTGTCTAGTACATTCAGGTCTAAAGGGGTCCTCCCATATAGTATCTCATTTAACACCACAGCCTCACTCGAGGTGGGTACTATTATTCACTTCTGATCAGAGACAAGGGAACTCTTGCCCCAGAGTCTCACAGATGCAGGGATGCAAGCCCCTTTCTTGTCCTTTCCTGCTCCAGTCTTCCATCCTGGGCAATAACTGGCATCATTTCTGCTTTTGATTTATGTGAGTTCTCATCTAAAATTTGTGTGGTGTTTTTGGTTTTGATTTTTAGAGGTTTGTTTGTTTTGCACACTGGGGATTAAAGCCAGAGTGCACTGAGCTATGTCTTCTGCCTTTCTGTCATATATATATATATATATATATATATATATATAGTATATAATGTATTTATTTGGTACAGGGTCTCGTTATACAACTCAGACTCATAATGATCTTCCTGTCTCAGCCTCCCCAGCGCTGGGATTACAAGCATGCACCACCATGCCTGGTTTTGGAGCTAGCTCCAATGCTTGGGGGCAGGGCCAACATGGAACACGGTACTGGGGATCAAACTCCAGTCCTTGGGCTTGTTCCCCAGACGCTTTCTATGAATTTTGACACAGGGTTTTGCTAAGCTGCCAAGATGGCTCCAGCTTATGATCCTCACGCCTCAGCCTCCCAGAGAGATGGGATGGCCGGCAAGCAGCACCACTGCCAGGGCCTCGTCTAATGCAGAAGCTCTTTGCTGAACTCCATCCTCCAGGAAGCGCCCATCAAACAGACCCAAAGGCATCCCTCGAGCCCATGAGGGAGGGAGGGAGACATGGTGGTTAATCACCCCCCAAACTCAATAGGACTCAGCCCCTTCCTCTAGGCTGGTGGCTGCCCCTGCTGCCCTCCCGGGCCCCCAAGCATCAGGGCCTCACCTTGCAGGAGAATCCTGGTCTCAGAATCCGTGTCG
This sequence comes from Capromys pilorides, assembly GCA_004027915.1. Lineage (NCBI taxonomy): Eukaryota > Metazoa > Chordata > Mammalia > Rodentia > Capromyidae > Capromys > Capromys pilorides. The sequence continues at coordinate 7,880 of PVKN010003718.1, read as the reverse complement.
GGGACTTGATCGCTGAGGTCTGCAGGTGGGATGTCCTCCCTCTGCACTCCGTCTGCAGGCGAGTGGGACACGAATGGCACCAGCCCGCCCCTGCCCCTGCTCCCGTGGCCAGGCCCAGGGTGTGTCCCTCCAGCTCACCGTGGCCCAGGAGCTCCGGGTTCAGAGTGCGAATGGCCACTGTTTTGTTCACTCTGGTTCCTTCCGGCTATGTACATGGGGCGGGACGGGCCGTTGAACATAAAGACATAAAGACAGACAGACAGACAGACAGACAGAGGTGAGCCAGGAGCTGTTCTGTGGGTTCTTCCACACAGGTGCTATGGTGTCAGAACCTGACCCCTTCCCCGTTTCACTGTGACTGGAGCCCACTCTTCCTGCTATATAAAGGAGAGATGATAAAATACCTACTTGACGCTGTCTTGTGAGCTCATCACGAAGTTCCAAGTCCATAATGAACTAATGACACCTTTTTGAAATCTTCATACACTTCAAGAAACTTTGGTCAGTTTAACTCACTGAAGGGTCACACACTGAAGGGTCACACTCTGACATCTGCTGCATCTGGTTTTGCTATTTCTGGATTGTGTGTGTGTGTGTGTGTGTGTGTGTGTGTGTGTGTGTGTGGTACTGAATATTGAGTCCTGGGGCCCTTACACTGAGCTACATCTCCAGATCTTCTTTTTTTTTTTTTTTTTTTGAGGCTGTGTCTTGCTAAGCAGCTAAGTTGCCCAGGCTGAGCTTGACCTTGCAAATCCTCCTGCCTCAGCCTCCCAGAGTGCTGGGATAACAGGCATGTGCCATTACATCCACTTTATTTTCACTTCTCTATATCGCTTTTGTTGTTGCTGGTTTGTTTCTGATACTGGAGATGGAACCTGTGGGTGGAGCATGGTAGACAAACACTCTACCACCCAGCTACAACCCCAGGCCGTGTTTAGATTTTTTAAAAAGACTGCATGAAAGCATCCTAAGTTTACAAAGCATGAAAAGAGCCCTGGGGAGGGCTGGCAGTAACAGCAACACATTATAAACACACAGTGACCTTGGGGTCACTGAACAGGTCACTTAAACATGATTCAGGTGACAAATTTTGTGTAATGCATATTTTATTATAATAAAGGAAAAACAAAATGAAAGAATAAATAGCCAGGCGTGACGGCACACACCTGCAATCCCAGCACTCTGGGAGGCTGAGGTAGGACAAGCAGTGCGAGTTCAAGACCAGCCTGGGCTACAAAAGTGAGCTCAAAGCCAACCTGAACTGCATAGCCAGGCCCTGTCTCAAAGAGACAAAAAAAAAAAAAAACAGCGATCGTGATCCAGGAAACCACTGCCCTCAAATGTCACTGATCTACCCTGATGATCTTCTTGCCAGCCCCTAAAATTCTGGGTTCAAATCTCACCTTACCCGATCCTAGTCCCATTGCCAAATGTCTGGACCTCCTCGAGTGCCTAGGCTGGAGCTGCGAGGCTGCTTCCGGCATGAACGCAGGCTTCCCACTGGGGGTCAACAGTCTCCTCCCCTCCAGGCACCTCGGGGGTGGAGGGGGCAACTCACCACGACCTTGAGGGTCTTCTTCACGCCATCGCTGATGAAGTAGCCGTAGACAGCAGCCTTCACCTCCACCTCCTGCAGGCCCGTCTTCAGGGGCACGAGGACGTAGGGCACAGACACCGAGGACTTGGGGCCAATGGTCACCGTCTGGTAGTAGCGCTTCTTGGCGGTGGCCAGGCTGCAGAAGGCGGGGTTGTGGAGCAGCTCCACCTTGACCTACAGGGGAGAGGGCGTCAGGGGTGGAGGACACACTGCGGAGCACCCCCTCCTGCACGCCCCCCAGGCTCGGCCACCTCGGGACCCACCTTGAGAGACTTGTCCTCCTGATAGTTGTAGAGGACCGCGCGGATCTCCACCTGCTCGTTGCGCACCACGGAGTAGGGCAGCCGCAGGTCGATGAAGAAGTCCTGCATCACTGTGATCTCGTAGGGGTCCGCCACGCAGATACCTGCGCGTGTAGAGACAGAGCACTGCGGTGGCGGGCGGGGTGGACACCGCCGGGCTGTGCGGCTGCGGGCAACTCTGCTTCGCGCGCTAACCCCGGGCGGCCAGCTCTGGCTCCGCCCATCTTGGCCCAAGCACAAGTAGACCGCACTCCTCTAGAAATGACAGATTCCAGGGGGTTGCTGGAAGCTTCCGTTAGTTAATGAACTCCTTAGAAGAAGTTTGAGGTCTCAAGGTGAAAAGAGGAAGGCAAACGGAGCTATGCGGAGCTATGCGAGCCTGGAATCCCAGCGCTGAGGAGGGGAGGCTCGAGGATCGCAAGCTGGAGCCCGGCACAGGCAGCCTGGCAACGCAGTGAGACACTGTCTCAAAACACATACGGGATTTTGCCGCCACGTAAGTGCTGGGGATGCCTGGCGTGGTAGTGTATGCCTATCATCCCAGCACTCAGGAGGCTGCAGGATTACTGTGGGTTCAAAGCCAGTCTGGGCTACATGATGAGTTCAAAGCCAGCCTGAACTGCACAGCAAGACCCTGGCTCAAATAAGCAAATAAAAATATAGATATTTAGTCTAACTGAGATTTAAACTCAACCACTAGTGTTTATCATGAACATACGCCATAGCACCAGTTATGTAATAAGAAATACTTTTTTTTTTTTTTTTTTTTTTTTTTTGGCCGGCTCAGCCTGCCCTAGGGGGTGAGGCTGGCGCAGCATGTGGTGCCGGGAATCAAACCGCGGTCCCTGTGGTTGCCTAAGCTTGCCTAAGCAGGTGCTTTAGACTGCTGAGCTATCTCCCGTATTGTAAGTACTTTTTTTTTTTTTTTTTTGCGGGACCGGGCTTCGAACTCATGACCTTGTACTTGTCAGGCAGGCACTTGTGCCACAGAGCTATCTCCCTGGCCCTCGTAAGTACATTTTCTGTTTGTTCTTTTTTTTGTTTTCTTGGTACCTGGCATCGAACTCACAATGTCACACTTGCCAGGCAGGTACTGTGCCACTGAGCCACATCTCCAGCCCACTAGGACATTTCTAACAGGTTAACTTGTATGGCTGTGAATAAAATCTAAATCGATGAGAAAATGGCACTGTGTCATCAAAAGTAAACTACAGGGCTGGGGAGACAGCATGGTGGTCAAAGCACCTGCCTGGCAAAGGCAAGGATCCAGGTTCGATCCCTAGAGCCATATGCCATGCTGGCTACCGAAACCAGGAGTGGTGGCACACACCTATAATCCCAGTGGTGGAGAGGCTGAGATAGGAGCATCACTACCAGTCCAAGCTGTGTAGCAAGACCCTGTGCCAAATAAATAAATCTTTGTTTATTTTTATGTCTGGCTCAGCCTGCCCTGGTGGTGGGGCTGGTGCAGCATGTGGTGGTGGGGATCGAACCACAGTCCCTGCAGTTGCCTGAGCTTTCCTAAGCAGGCGCTTTAGACCACTGAACCATCTTGCCGGCCCCAAATAAACAAATCTTTAAAAAAAAAAACCACTAAATTAGAGATCAAAGTATCCCCAGCCTAATTAAGCTATGCTCAAGTGTAAAATGTATACTAGAGTGTGTAGATTGGTACAAATAGGAGTAAGATATCATTACTAATTCTGAAAGATCAGTGAGTTGTTAAATATTAATGTTTAATATATTAAATGATTTATTTAAAAAAAATTTTTTTGGTCTGAGGATCAAACTCAGGACCTTGCACTTGCCAGGCAGGTAATTATGCTACTGAACTAACTCCACAACTAGATTAATATTCAATTAAAAGAATAATACTAAAAGATTACAACATTATTAATATCCTAGTGATTTAGAAACTTTTACAGCATGTTATCATGACATTATTTTGGATATTTAGGGACAGATAAATGTGTTATAATAAATTATAACTGTGTAATTAATAATAAATTATTATTTAATATTACATACTATGTCATATATTAATATCTACTGTTATGTAAATTATACCATGTACCTGCTGTTATAACTTATATATTTGTAATATGTTAATAATATAACATGGGGGGTGCTGGGGAGATAGTTCCATGGCACAAGTGCCTGCCTGGCAAGTGCAAGGTCATCAGTTTGAACCCCAGTCCTGCAAAAAAAAAAAAAAAAAAAGGTGGGGGAGCTGGCGAGATATCTCAGAAGTCTAAAACACCTGCTTAGGTAAGTTTAGGCAAACACAGGGACTGCGGTTCGATCCCTGGCACAAGAGCTGCCAGCCCTACCCCCCAGGGCAGGCTGAGCTGGCTATAATGTACATACATACATACATATGTAATATAATGGAAACATTAATACTTTATAAGTATATATTTGATCATATTTATGTATTAAAATTATAATAAAATTAAATTACAATAAATGACTTGGATATATATAAAATATTTTCACTTAATGTTGTAAGTTTAATACACTTATTTTGAATTGTTTCTTACTGCTTAATGTTCTGGAAAAAAGTATATAAAACATGTAGGCTTTCGTCTTCCTGTAGACTAGCATGGCACTGATCAATTGGGAGGCTGAGGCAGGAGGATCAGTGCAAGTTTGAGACCAGCCTGGGCTACAAAAGTGAGCTCAAGGCCAGCCTGAACTGCATAGTGAGACCCTGTCTCAAAAAGACAAAAATAAATAAATAAATAAATATAAAATTCAACATTTGAAATTTGAACATTTTCTTTCTTTTTTTTTTTTTTTGAATGTATCTAGTACAAGGGCTTCAGGGTCTCCCTATACAGATTCAACTCATAGTGACCCTCCTGTTTTCAGCCTCCCAAGCACTGGGATCACAGGCGTGCGCCACCACAGCCAGGCTCAGTGCTTTCCCAGCCTACCCGGGGCTAAGCTCGCTGCCTGCACCTGCCTAAGCAGGCACATCAATCCTCTGAGCCAGCCAGCCCTTGTACATTTTCTTTAGCATGGAGTTTTTTCTGCTCTCTTTGAGTTTCTAAAACAATGCAGTGACGTATTATTTGTCATGGTGACTGCAGCTTGAGACATGCCCTTCACTTTATGCCCAAGGACACCACTTCACTGTCCTTCTTCTGTGCCTGGCCCTGCCAGGAGCCATCGTATGTGACCAGGGAGAGTCAGGGTCTCATACACTAAGCAGGAGGATGGCAAGGTCAAACTCAGCTCGGGCGACTCAGCATCTTAGCAAAACCCTGTCTCAAAATAAAACACACAAACGTAATCCCAGCATTTGGGAGGCTGTAAACAGGTGGATCACTATGAGTCCAATCTAGTAGTGAAACCCTGAACACTCTGTAGACTCTTCCCTAAAATACAAAAAAAAAGATGCCTCTAAAGGGGAAACCCTGATCTTAGGAGAGGATTTATATTTATATTTATATTTATATTTATATTTATATTTATAGTGCCAATTTTGGAGTCTCTCCTACAAAGTCCACTGCCCTTCAGTACCCAGGGTCCAAGCAGAATGTACCACAACGCAGCTGGCCTGCTGAGTTTGGGTGGGCGAGGAGGTGCTGTGGGGTTGGTATCTTTTCTCACCTTTCTTATCTGACAAGCTCACGGCCAGAATCTCCCAAGTAGTGATGCTGTCTTTGAGAAAGATACTCATGGTCTTCGTGGAGATTCTGAGTGGAGCAGAGGACGGGGCATTAGGTGTTTGGCAGGGAGAAGTCCGGGGTGTGAGCATGCAGCACCCCAGCTCCTGACTCCCAGGCTGGGCTGTGAGTTCCAGCGAGATGGCTGAAGTCAGGAAGGGCCAGGCGCATGCAAATGAAATGGTCAAGAGAGGCGCTGGGCTGGGGCAGGGTGCGGGGTGGAGGGGACCCCAGCCCTACCCGTTTCTCTCTGGCTCCTTCAGCTCCTCTATAGTCCACAGCCAGCTCTCCGGAAACTCACTTCTGGAGATGATGTCTTCCTCCGGCACAATGTCCTCCTCCAGGTCACCTGAAAGAAGCTAGATCTGAGTTCAGGAAAGACCGGGTTCCTCAGCTGCCCAGGAGGAATTCTCAGCTGGGGAAAACGACCAGGGCTGTGAGACAGCTATTTATGAGTCCCGGGCACGTTTGCATTTCAGGACTCCTTCTGTAATAAGGTTAAATATTCTATGTTACAAATGTGTTACAGCAGAGATGAATATAATCTAAGCTGGGATTCTTAAGAAATAAAAACATTCACATGGGCTTCTGCACAGGTTAAGGACCCTACGCTTGCTTTATTTAATGGTCTAAGGGTCCTGGACACCACCAGGGGGCCCAAAGTGTCTCTAGGCTTGGTGGCGGCCACTGAAGGCGTAGTGGTCTTTAAAAACCAACTTGAAACTGAATGCAGTGATCAGCCTGAACAGCACAGAGAAAGCCTATCAAAAAAAAAAAAAAAATTGAAATTGAAATAACCTAACACCAGAAGGGCAGGCTAGTGCCCCCTGTAATCCCACCTACTCCAAAGACTGAGGTCGGTGAATCACAAGTTCAAGCCCAGCCTGAGCAATTTACCGAAGACTTGGCCTCTAAACAAAATTTTAAAAAAGGACTGGGGATGTAGCCCAGCACAAAAGCCAGCAAAAAAAGTAAATTTGGCCACGCTGAATGTGGGGGCCACACGCCTGTCACCTCAGCACTCCAGAGGCTGAGGCAGGAAAATCACAGCTCAAGGCCAGCTTGAACTACATAGTGAGATCCTATTTCAAATAATAATAATAATAATAATAATAATTATTATTATTATTATTATTATTATTATTATTATTATTATTAAACAGCCATCAGAGGCTAAATAAATTTGGACCAGACTAAAGTTCAGCCCTCTCTAGCGCCCCTCAAATGAGGGGGCAAATTTTAGTTGGCCTCTGAATCTCTGTAACAAGCAAATAGATAGAATTGCATAGATGCCTAAATACACACGTTCTGGGGTAGTCTGAGGGTCTTTGGGGTAGGAACATTGAAGCTATTCTTTGGCTGAACCCCAAACGACTAAGGAAACTACACAAGCAGGGGAAGATCGACATCCATCAGGCTGAGCGCCCACTCCCACGGTCGGCCCCGCCCCCGCACCGGCCAGCCTCGTCCCTAAATGGTCCGGCTCTTGGTAGTTCCGCCCCCTTCGACAGCCCCGCCCCCTCGCCGGCCAGCCTTGGCCCTGAATGGTCCCTCTCCAGGAAGCCCCGCCCCCTTCGACAGCCCGGCCCACCCCGCCGGGTCCGGGGGACTCACTCCGGGCCAGGCCCAGGCTCTGCTGGCGCCGGTGCTGCAGGCGCAGCTGGGCCATGTAGGTGCAGCAGTCCAGGAAGGCCTTCACGCACTCCTGGCCCTGGCTCACGTAGCGCGCGCGGCGCTGGCAGGAAAACTGCATGGGGTTTTCTTGCATGCCGCCCTCGCAGCACTTGCGCAGCTCCTTGTTCTTGTACTGACCGGCTGTGGGACCAGAGCCCGCGTCAGAGCCGGCCCGCCTGCAGCAGGCAGGGACCGGGGCCAGCACCCCGTCGGGCTCCCAGGGTGCGTGCGGCAGCCGCGCCGAGGGGCCCACCTTTGTCCAGCCTCCTCTCCATGAGCTGCACCGAGCGGCGGCGGCGCACGGCAGGCTTGGGGCACTCGGGAGCTGAGAGGCAGGAGCAGAAAGAAGTCCGTGGGTAAAGCGCCCACCGCGCCCGGCTGGAGCTGGAGCTGGGCTGGCTGCGCGGGCGCAGGGCCCGCGACGGTGCCGTCCACGCCGGAGCCTCCCAGCGCCCCGCCGGCCGCACTCACCTTCCCGCTGGGCCGTCTCCAGGCCCTTGCTGGTCTTGAAGGAGAGCCCTGCGTCCATGAAGACGCCTGCGTAGTCCTTCCCGCTGCCCGGCGTGCAGCCGATGTCCGCCTTCTCCACCACGTTCCAGATCTGCGGGCGGGCGGGCAGGGAGTGGGGTCGGGAAG
>PVKN010003717.1:0-36076 GCA_004027915.1 Capromys pilorides | reverse complement strand
AAAGCTTTTGTAAATAAGGAGGGGAAGAGAGAAGGAAGTGGGAAGGAAGGGAATGGGGGAAAAAGTCAAGTTACTTCATGTACAGGTACAAATTTGCTGTGAGGAATGTGATTATGTATAAAGTGTACCAATAAAGATCATTTTCTTTGAAAAAGTAAAGAAATTATGAACCAAAGGGGGGAAAAAAAGGAACAGAGAGCAATGAGCAAAAAGAGTTAAAAGAGTATTATGTATACGTACTACAACTGTTCTAACACATTAAAGAAGATGCTACATGCATAGAGCTCTGTGGCTGTTCTGGTAACCCTAACTTCAGTGTTGGTTAAGCCTATTCCTCCTGTGGACTACAGGTTTTCTCTGGATGCCTCCTTGCCATGCACCTTCCTTTACCCCTGTAAAAAAGTGTTTGTGTGCACATCAGCATTTAAAGTGAACAAGTGAAATTACTAATATAATTGTGTTTTGACAACAGCAGGGAATGTTATTTGGAGACTTTGGTAGATTCTCGCATGTTCTTCGTTTTCATCTGTTGATGAGACTGTTGTCCTTGTTGATGCTCTCCAACCTTAACTGTAGACTCAGTAACTGAATGGTTGGAACATTTGTTTTGAGGGCTTGAAATATTAAGATAGATGAATACTTTGATCTCTCATTTCCTGTTCTCCTTGCTTCATGTGCCACCAAAACCTCCATAGAGATTTTTTTGAAGTGTTAGTATTATACATTTTTAATATAAAATTGAATCACTGAAGCTAAAATAAGCTCTGGGGTCTGTAAGTTGCTTCTAAAATAGAAAAGTAGTCCTGCTCCCCCTCCCTGTCACAGCCACTTTCCCGGTTGTAGGGACTGACGTGGTACTCATCCAAAACTCTCAGCTTCTTGATCTCCCTAACTTGTGTGATCCCTGTGGCACTATCACAGTTTAGTTTATGCTAGATGCTTCTGTTATTTTCAAAGATAGGCTGTAGAGAATTTTTGTATTGAGTTGCTTATTCTCCCATTATAATACATGGTTATGTAGAAGTTATTATAAAACCAGCAGTTGGATATTATTGCACTCTCTCAGATGCTACCTGGTTAATCATTTGTGTCATCCTGGCCTTTCCTCTGAGCCTACAGAACTATGTACATCACTATGATTCTATCTTTCCTGCCTTTGCGATTCGGTATTCTTATACTAAGTGATACTTTCTGTCTTACTGTATTTTTCCAATGCTAGTCACCACTCACATATCACAGATTGATTTTGTGACCCGTCTTAGACATTTTCCTCTCCCAAATAAATGCCCAGCACCTGCCCCTTAAAGAGTGTAGATACTTGTTTTGGCTCACGGTTCAGCTCAGTCTGTTCCCTCGAAGGCAAGATGGTGTGGCAGAGGGGCATTGCCAGGAAGAGCTGCTCACCTAGGGCGGCCACAAGCAAGAGCAAGAGCAAAGGGAGGAGGATGCGTCCTTATGGTCGCTGAGCCCTGGACCCCTCTCCCGACCAGGGCCCGTCTCCAGCAGCACACTTACCACAGACTCGCAGCTGGACGAGCCCCTGGTGAGCAGGCACCCGGTGGTCCAGTCTCCTCCCACAAGCCATCTCGGAGCATAGGAGGCTTTGGGGATATCAAGCTAACAACCGTAACAGACCCAAAAACAGGCTAAGAATCCATGGCAAAAAAAAGCCTATGCCTATGCAAGTCCCTGTAAAATTATGTTGGCAAATGTCAGAGAAGATGCTTCGTGTTTTCTGCATACCTCATCTCCAGTCAGATCTGGGGTAATGCCAGGGAGATAGCTCAGCCTGGCAAGTGCAAGATCCTCACTTTAATCCCAGGTAGGAAACAAAAATCTGTCAGATTTGAGATAATGATTTGACGTCTGTTATCTTAAATTAAAAACATCTCTGACAAATGATCAATTTCTAGTCTTGAGTTTTCTTTAAAACCATGAACCTTGCATGCCGAAGCAAAGTTGAAAACTGCAAGGAAGTGTGGGTCTGCGGTCCATGGGTAGCGTGGTAGCTCCTGCTGGTGAGGGAGGCAGGGGAGGGTGTGGAAGAGCTAAGTGTCCTGTGCCTGTTGCCCCTGCACTTGGCAGAGCAGGCCCGTGCATGTGGAAGACACCACTTCCAGCCTCTCCAGTGGGTAGGAATGGCTCATCTACTGCAGTGCTTTCAGAACTGCTTTACTGCTGTCCTGGGACTAAATCTATTTTGAGGCAGGTTGCAGACGCACCTGTCTAGTCTAGAAATAAAGTTTCACTAAGCAGAATTTGTTCTTCTGTTAAGTGGTGTGATTTGGATTTTTTTTTTCTTTTTTTAAAAAAAGCGATGATTGCAAAAGTAAATTGTTTGTCTGACACATACATAAATCTGGGTCCGGTTGAAAAACTGGTCCTGCTGGGCAGACTCCCTGGGTTCTGCTTGTCACTATGCTTCTCATGCCACAACCACCCTGTGAGATGAGGACTCTGGAGGGAAGGGCATGTTGGATCAGAACATGATGATAGGCAGGCAGGCCAGAAGAAACCACTCTGTCTGCATTTCTGAGAAGTGTAGCGCTATTACAGAACATATCTTTTTGTCATACTTGTCTTTAGCAGTTTATTCCTCAGTTGTTACAAGAGGACTGTACATAGGGACAATTTGATTATGTGGGTGACAAGAAAAATGACCAATTTTTGTTTTTCCAAGAGGTCAAATGATATGCAGTGGCAGTAGCAGTTCTCATTTATTATTTACTCTGTGATAGGAGCTATATCACTGCGTTTGATTCTCAAAACTGTCCAGTGAGGTAGATGCACTATTATTTTGCGAGTGAGATACCTGCACCTTGAGGAATTCATCAGCTTTTCCGGACAGTACAAGAAGGTCTGACACACTCTGTCCTGTACCACCTGCGTGCAGCTGAGCATGCCCTGGGACACAGCAGGCCAGAATCGTGTCACATGTGTCTGGACTTTGCTTTCCTCTCTATGAAGTGATAAATATGCACCCTGTAGAGCCCAGAACAAAACCAAGAGAACAGCTAAAAGGTGGTAAGAAGCCTTAAGGATAAGGCAGCACAGGACTGGAGAGTTGAGGTCACCCGTGTCAGCAGCCTCGCCATGTCCAAGTGTCTAGTGTGTCTCTCTCCATTTATATTTCTTATGTCAAGGGCTGGTGAGATAGCTCAGCAGACTTAAGTGCCTGCTTAGGCAAGCACAGGGACCGGGGCTTGATCCCTGGCACATCTGTGTGGGCCCCACTCCCAGTTGTGCTGAGCTGGCCACTGAGTCCGTGCTGGTGGCACACACCTGTAATACCAGCGCTGGGGAGGCTGAAAACAGGAGGATCAGTATGAGTTAGGGCTGCACAGTGAGACCCTGTACTAAATACACACGTACACATATAAATAAAATATATCTGTCATGTCATGTTGTAAATTTTTAAATGTCTAATTTTTTTGGGGGGGCGGGTACGGGGGTTTGAACTCATGACCTTGCACTTGCCAGGCAGGCACTAGTGCCGTGGAGCTATCTCCCCAGCCCCTCTAAATGTCTAATTTTTATAAATTTTACTGAGTCACAGAAAAATCTTCCCTGTGGTGTTTTTGAACTAAAGGTAGTGGTTGTTTATCTATCCAAAGTGCGCTAAAATGGACCTGCCAATGCCCTAGAAAGTTTTCAAAGCTTCATTGCATCAGCCAGCTCTTAATATATGTTAACAAGGTCACAGAGCACTTCTAAGTGGAATTCCCCATTTGAAGTCCAGGAATTTCTTTGCCACCTTAGGAATTCGTGGTGTCCACTCTTGCCTCTGAATCAGCAAGGAGGTTGTTACCATGTCCACAGTGACAAGTCTTTGTAAGACTACAGGTGTAACTTCTACTAGATCAGTAGGTAAAATTGTACAGCCTTTGCAAAGGTAGAACGTCGAAGGACTAAAAGCCCTTATTGCTGTTGTTCTTCAGTCCTGGGAATTGACCCAGAGGATGCGGGGCCAAACTCCCAGCCCCTTTTATTTTGAAACATTGAGGTTTTGCTAAGTTGCCCAGATTGGCCTCAACTTAGAATCCCCTGCCTCAGCCTCCTGGGTAATTGGGGTTACAGGCGTGCACCAGTAAAGCATTCTTTCTGAAGACTTGTTTTTTATAAAAGTTGTAGTTTTGACAGAGTGTGTGTTGCTTTTCAGAACAACTCTTGGAGTTTATGCACCAGCTGCCGGCCTTTGCGAATATGACGATGTCAGTGAGGAGAGAGCTCTGCGCCGTGATGGTGTTCGCTGTGGTGGAGCGAGCTGGGACCATCGTGTTAAATGATGGCGAGGAGGTCAGTGCACGTTCTCCATGTGCAGGGCTGCTCTCTGAGGGTCTCGCAGTGCAACACTTGCTCAGAGACCCAGTTTTTACTGTCTCCTCAAAAAAAAAAAAAAAAAAAAAAAAAAAAAAAAACAGTAGTAATGAGCCGGTAAGAATCAGTCAAGAATTGTGAGACACTAATTTTGTCTGGTGGACGTTTATTTTTAATTTCCAAATTCCATTTTATTTTCCATCATATAGCATTCCACATGATACACTGATAGCACGTTAGAGGTGCTGTTTGTTCTGTGGTGTGGGGCTAGAACTGGGCCTTCAGCATGGTGTGGTCACAGTGTTGTTTTCTGCTTTGTCTCCATTACTTCTGCCCAGCTGGACTCCTGGTCTGTGATCCTCAATGGTTCAGTGGAGGTGACCTACCCAGATGGAAAAGCAGAAATACTGTGCATGGGAAATAGCTTTGGCGTCTCTCCTACCATGGACAAGGAGCACATGAAAGGGGTGATGAGAACGAAGGTCGACGACTGCCAGGTAGGAAACACCGGTCATAGTGTATGTGGGGCTGACTGATGGGTGTGCCGTCCGGGGGCCTGCAGATGCTAAGTGGTGCTCTGCGTGAACACTGAGCTGCAAGCCAGACGGATATTCCTCTAAATGGAGAGTGTGTGTGTATGGCTGTGGAGAGGTGTTTGTGCCTGTGTTATAGGTTAGTTTTTAGATTTGCATATAAGATGTTAATGTAGAAGTTACTTTTAGACTTAGAGTGTTTAGGATGTTAAAAATAAATATCCATCAGAGTTTTTTTGAAATCAACAGAACTATGTGTTCTGTTTTTTGAAAAGCTTTCTTTTTAGGATATTTTAAAATTTCTGTCAGTCTGTTCATCAAAAATACGGATGTCAAATGCACATTGTAAAAGGAATTGTAAGTAAATTAATGAAGATGATATGGTGCAGCTCTACAGTGTTGTTTAAGTACATATAAAACCAATGAGTTTTTGAAGAAACATGGATATTACTCATAGTATGAATTGATCAATAGTAAGTAATTGCTATTAAAATGCTAGTAAAATAATTACTGATGAGAATACTTAATAACCAAAGAGAAGTAGTATCAGTAAACTGCGTCAGTATTCACTATTTAAAAGTCTTTCATAATTGACTAGAAAAATGCATTTATTTATGTATTTTCGTCAGTTCTTGAGATTGAGCTGCGGGTCTTGTGCATGCTAGGCCGATGCTCTACCACAGGACCGCATACACCCCGGCCCCACATGCTATGAAATTTAGATTAACTTAGATATTAGTGGAAAATTAAAGTTGTTGCTATTTATATTCCATGTACTATCTTCTGAAAATTTTGTCTTTGAAGGATAAAATGTTTTAAAAATTTGGGTTACACTAGTGTCATGTTCATTGTACTTAATGTAGTCTGAACGTCCTCTGAATATAATTTATTCTAAAAGAGAGAAATGCAATTTTGTAGTGTTTGATCTAGATAAAATAGTATCACTGATTTGAATTGTTTATTTTGAGCATCTTAGTAAAATGAAGAACGTGACCATAGGTATAAATAGTGAATCAAAATACTTTGAAATTCAATATTTTAAATATATAATGCCAGAAAATTATATTAAGTTTAGTCCCATCTCAGTTATTTAGAATAATGGAGGAAAGAGGAAAGTGTAGTGATGCATAGATCTCAGAATCTTGTTAGACATGGGGAGTATACATCTAGACACGTAGAAGGTGCATCTGCCTATGCAAAAAAAAAAGAAAAGAAAAAGGTGAACCAAACACGCAAAACAAGCTAGAGAAACGTTGAAGCTCTGTTCCCTCCTACTGCCCCATGTCTTCTTAAGCCTTCCTTCTTCATGCTGGAATTACGGTAACATTTGAGATGAAGTCTCCATTGTGTGGAGGCCAGGAAAAGGTGGTTGCATGTTTGAGAACTCAGCATGTAAATTAATGCTCCTGAACTGGTCAAACAGCATTGGTGGAAATTTTGTGGCCATGGGGTTGAATTGATAGGAAGCACACTATTATATGAGCAAGAGTTAAGAGTGCCTAAGTCATGCCTACAGTGCCAGGTGTAGGTGAGAGTGTCTCCCTAGACATACTGAAGAGAAGAGAAAGGAAGGAGACACTTTTTGGGAGAATCTGATCTGTTGGTGGGGTGAAGACTTGCTGGGCAGTCGGGGTACCAGCTAGGTAGACCCCGCGCAGAGCAGTTCTGCCTTGGGCATGTGGGTTCTGTCGCTCCACTGTGACTTCCCTGCAGTGTAAGGGAGTGCAGGCAAGTCAGCAACGGAAGAAAGCCCTGCCTCCTGCCCGACCCACTGCTGCGAGAGGAGTGTGTTAATCTGAGATGCCGGGAGTTGCCTTCCAGTCCCCGCAGCAGCTGCTCAGGCCTGGAGCATGTCCGTTAAAGTATACCAGTATGATAAGTGCATCGCCGCATTGGAAGTGCCTGTGGGATGGCAACTTAGGATTCATCTGTTACAGTGTCCTGTATCTGTGGGGACCACAAATGTCAGCTCTTCCTCTTGGTAGTCGGGGAGCCATAGTACAGTGGCCTCTGGTGTTCCTCTCATTCTGTTGACCACATTGTGTGGAATCAGCAGTCACCAGATGAGCCAGAGCACCAGGTGAGCAAGAGCTGAAATATCTTTTGCAAGAAAAAAACTTCACTTAGAGTTTGTCCCTGTGCTCTAACTTGCATGAATTCAGGATGAGCATGGGCTGATGTGACTTGTGCTGCCATGTTAAACTTAGAGCACAGTGGTGAGCGGAGGACCTGGAAGCCATCTTGGGAGCCCGTAACCACTGGAGCGTGTTCTGATCTGGGTCATCCTCTGGGTCCTTACTCTGCAGCCCCTCTTCCCAGCATCCTTTCTTACGAGAGGCCGGAGCTTGGTACAGACAGCCTGTGGAGCAGGTGATGGGTGACAGATGTCCACCTCTTTTCCCTTCTCCTGTGTCCCTTTCTCGCTTTTCCTCTGGTACCCTTGACCTCTCTTTCTCCCCTCCTGCCTGTGTTAGGCCTGCCCCCACACTTCAGCACACCTGTGGGTACAGTACCAACTTAAATATCTCTCACCTCCTGAGCTTGGTCTCATGGGGCCATGGGAGCTAATGACACGGACATTTTGGAGTTTGCAGGTGAGAAGCAGCCCGGTATGAATAAGCTCAGTTGCCTATATACTGTGCTGATCCAAGTTTACTTCCACCTCATTGTTGTGTCATCTGTAGTTCTATTTTACTATAAATCATGATGTCATGTGCAATTTTTTGCTTTGGTGGTGCTGGGGGCAAGACTCAGGGCCCGGCATTCCAGGGCTGCTGTACCACTGAGATGCCTTTCTAGCCCACCTGCTGATCTTTCGTAAGTAAATCTTGTTTGAATTCTTATTTCCTGTGAGACTGCTACATCAATACAGACCTCCCGTTTGCTTACAACTACCCACAAGTCTAAAACCTTTAAAACAATTCATACATTTTTAACTTTAATTGCACAAGTACAGTTTTGTTTTTTTAAAAAACGTGTTTGGTTTGCAAGGGGTTTCAGTATGCATTACGCTGCGGATGGGGGCTTGTCTGGCCCTCATAGTGCCAAACTATTCCCTGGTTATGATGCTAAAAACAAGGAGTTCAATGCAGAAGTCCATCGGAAGCATCAGAATGTCGCAGAGTATATGCACTACCTAATGGAAGAAGATGTGAAGATGTTTACAAGAAACAGTTCTCTCAGTACATAAGGAACACAGTAACTCCAGACATGCTGGAGGAGATGTATAAGGACACCCATGCTGCTATAGGCGAGAATCCAGTCTAGGAAAAGAAGCCAAAGAGAGAAGTTAAAAAGAAGGTGGAACTGTCCCAAAATGTCCCTTGCCCAGAAGAAAGATCAGGTAGCTCAAAAGAAGGCAAGCTTCCTGAGAGCTCAGGAGCAGGCTGCTGAGAGATAAACCAAATTTCTATGAAGATTTTTCAGATAAAGACCAATAAACTTATTCATCAAGCAACTGCTTCTGTGTTAAGCTCTTGTTAGAAGAGTCTAGGAAATAAACTGAAGCAAAGGGAAAAAAAATTAAAGATTTGTATTTGCTAAAGGATCTGTTTTTGTCTCCTCACTGGCCTTTAATTTGTGTAATAAATGATTTCTCTATTTTTTAATGTAAAGCATTTAATTGTTGACATTCTGGTATAGGGTAGCTCTTACAAGCACATATGCGGCCACAGGGTGACTGCTTGAATTCAGAAGCTGTTACCCTGGGTGACCTGGAGACTGCTGGGCCCCCACCTAGGGCTGCAGTCCTGAGTCTGCACCTCCTAGGTTGACCCGACCAAGCAGCCTCGGAATTCGCGGCACTGAGAGCCAGCACCTTCCCGCAGCACACTGCGTGGGCCGCACTTCAGACAGCACTGTGCGCTTGGAGCCTGGTTGGCCTATTCGGGGCCAACCTGTGGCAGTGGCCTACTGGTTTTGTAGCGGCAGTTCAGGCTGTTTGCATGGTACTCTCTCCTTCGTATTGGGGATTGTACCCAGGGCCTTCCCACTGAACTGTATCCCCAGCTTCTTCATGTTTTGAAGCTGCATGGAATTCTCCTGTCTCACCTTTCTTCGCAGCTGCGATGAGAGGTGCGTGCCGGGCCATGCAGGTGTCAGCAGCGTTTGTAGAACCAGAGCGTGGGCTCACATCTGTGTTTGTACGTCCATTTCTGTGCATTTGCATCGCGGTGCTGAGTGAGGCCAGTGGACGGACACACTGGATTTGGCAAGTGCCAAACCGCTTAGCTGATTCTTCATTTTCTTAAAACTATTTGAAAATGCAATTCTGGGAGGGACTGGGCCCATGCTCTGGAATACTTTCTGGGGGAGCATAGAAGAGTCCTACTCTGTAAGATTTCCTAGTCACTCTTCTTTAGGGGGAAAAAGGGGAGGACTTGAACTCCATGGTTGTGTTTGATTTTGTGGCCTCCTACAGCGAGCTTTGTACAGTGACCTCTCCGTTGGACCAGCCACTCCGAGTACCCACTGCAGTTTATATTTATACAGTGCCCTTGAATTTCAGTTTTGCTTAATGAAACCATTTTTTTCTTAAATTGTCACTTTTATAAAACTTTCAGAAGAAACCCAAAAGATAATTCTTGTTGTCTGTTGGCCCAGGATTCCTCTCCTCCCTGAGTGGTAAAACTACTCAGAGAAATCTGAGGAAGGACTTTGCAGTCTTGCCGACTGGTTTTTTAGTTAGTAGGACTTGGGAGGTAAAATACATATTCTAAAAATGAAACTTTTCTTCACTAACGAAAAAAATATATTAAAAGTAGGGAAGTCTGATTAAGGTTCATTACTGCATTAATTTAGACACTGGGAAAGACAGAGAAAAATGCAGTGTTTAATAATTAAAATGCTGAGTTATTAGCAAGATGGGTCTTTTGTAAGCACTTCATTGGCATGCGCTTTTCATTTTATCCCAGTTTGTCTGCATCGCGCAGCAAGATTACTGCCGTATCCTCAACCAAGTAGAGAAGAACATGCAGAAGGTTGAAGAGGAAGGCGAGATCGTCATGGTGAAAGAGCACCGAGAACTCGACCGGACTGGGACCAGAAAGGGCCACATTGTCATCAAGGTGAGGCAGAAGCTCCCTCCGTTCCCAGCAGTATCCTTATGGCAGCCTCCTGCTTTTCCCTTTTATATGCCATACCTCTTAGAGGTTATCAGTAATAATGAAAAAAATGTTTACGTTTCTTGATGAGGAACACTTTATTCATTATTATTAATGCTACTACGCAGCTCATGTTACGTTGAAGGTTTGAAATGCAAGCGCTGTATAAGTGCTCATTCAAACTAGTAAGCGAGCCGTTATTTGTTACAGGGCACCTCAGAAAGGCTCACAATGCATCTGGTGGAAGAGCATTCTGTGGTGGACCCAACATTCATAGAAGACTTTTTGTTGACCTACCGGACTTTTCTCTCTAGCCCAATGGAAGTGGGCAGAAAGTTATTGGAGTGGTTTAATGACCCGACCCTCAGGGATAAGGTTGGAAATACATTACATCTGACTCTTCAACATGAGATATTGCAATATGAACTGTAGATTAGGTTATTTGACAGAATATGAGAAAACTTTTAAACAAAAAAATATTAATGCAGATATTATTTCTTGTAGAAGTCTTAAGTTTAACCTTGGAAATGGTTATTTTTTTGTTCAAATCCAAAGGCTAATAAATTGGTCACCAAATGTTTACCTATTTGGAAGTATGTTGGAATATAGCCTAACCTAACATCTGGACCCATGGAATGTGCTTTCTCCATTCAGGGATAGAGTTCACAGTTCGCATAGTTACCCTGTACCGATAACAGTTGCCTTGTTTCAGTGTCAGTCACCCCGCTTCGGTGACCCCCTGTTTCAGTGAGCACTGGGCAGCACTGTCCGTTACAGCTGTCCCTGTCCTGTCAGGTTGTCCATGCAGATTCTCCATTGGCCGAGGGGCTCTGCTGAGGCCAGCCTGGTAGCTGGCAGCATGCAGCAGTCTTACCTCCTTCCATGGGCTCTTTCTAGGTTAACACTATCTTTATCTGCTTTTTCCTTTCACCATGATGTTTTAGTTTTTTCTTTTGTATTAACTGATTTTGGTTCTATTATACTTGGGCTTTCATTTTGACATCGTGTAAGGATGCTTTGAAAGTATAGCATGATGTTAAGTTAAATACCTCAAAGGGCCAGCAAGATGGCTCAGCAGTCTAAAGTGCTTGCTTAGGCAAGCTTAGGCAACCTCAGGGACCGAGGTTCGATCCCTGGCACCACTGCTGTGCCAGCCCCACCCTCAGAGCAGGCTGAGCCGGCCATAACATAAATAAAGCTTAAAAGAAAAAATACCTCCAAGATTCAGGGTCTTCTGCAAAGCTGCATTTAAAGCACACATATTTTCAGACGGTCATTTTTTTATGAATAATGTCTTTGTTGAAAGTTTTATTGTAGTTTGTGCACTATTAGGTAAATTACTTGATACTTTAGCATCTTTTACGAAATAACTTCAGTCAGTGCTGAAAGGAAGACAGCTTACTGAAACTGCTTTTCCAGGTGACACGGGTAGTATTACTGTGGGTGAATAATCACTTCAATGACTTCGAAGGAGACCCTGCGATGACTCGGTTTCTAGAAGAATTTGAAAATAACCTGGAAAGAGAGGTAGCTGATTTTTTTAAAAAAGTATCAGCTCTGGGTTCCTTTTGTTCCACCTGTCTTTGAGCTGATACCAGCCTTGCTTCACTCTTGCAGAAAATGGGAGGACACCTAAGGCTGTTGAACATCGCCTGTGCTGCAAAGGCCAAAAGGAGGCTGATGACGCTGACCAAGCCGTCCCGCGAAGCCCCCCTGCCCTTCATCCTGCTTGGAGGCTCTGAGAAGGGCTTTGGCATCTTTGTTGACAGTGTGGACCCTGGCAGCAGAGCAGCCGAGGCAGGCTTGAAGCGTGGGGACCAGGTGGGATGCTCCCAGCTATGAGACAGGGAGAATTGTGGCATCCTTTTTCTCTTGAATGGTGACGCTGACCTTTTTATGATTTCATTTTTAGATATTAGAAGTAAATGGTCAAAACTTTGAAAACATCCAGCTGTCAAAAGCCATGGAAATTCTTAGAAATAACACGCATCTGTCTATCACTGTGAAAACAAATTTATTTGGTAAGTTCTTTTGCACTTTGATTTTTCTCCTTTGGTGGGGGGCATTTGTTTTGACATTTAGATCTCAGTTGTGAAAGGAGTTATTCCTTATAAGTAATGCATCAAACATCATAAGAATTAAAGTAATAAAATATATAAATATGGAACTATATAAGTATGTAGTTAGGCCTAAATCAAGATGTTTTAAGGACTATAAAATTATTTTTATCTATTTATTGATAATTGAAATCTATTCCTTTGGTAAACCCTAGAATACATCTAAGGAGTACATTGCTTTCTTAATCTTATGCTGCTATTACATATTTCTAAGTTCTGTATTTGCCTCAAAATTGCTCAAGATTCTAACAATTGGTGTTTTATAATGCTTTTGTATCTATTGTAGTATTTAAAGAACTTCTAACTAGATTGTCGGAAGAGAAAAGAAATGGTGCCCCCCACCTTCCTAAAATCGGAGACATCAAAAAGGCCAGCCGCTACTCCATCCCAGACCTCGCTGTGGATGTGGAGCAGGTGATAGGGCTTGAGAAAGTGAACAAGAAGAGTAAGGCCAATACTGTTGGAGGGAGGAACAAGTTAAAAAAGATACTTGACAAGACTCGCATCAGTATCTTACCGCAGAAACCATACAAGTAAGTCTATGTGAACTTCTGTGTGTCGTTTCATGTGATTAGTATAACAGAGACAGGCAGAGACAGCGCTGTAATTAGTGTTTGCGTGTTGCTTTCGCGGACACTCTGAGAAGCAACCTTGGATAGTTGGGTTTGCTTTTATCACATGTACCTGCCTGCATGCAGCTTTCCTAGAGATGGGCAAGCACATCCTCGGCTGAGCTGATTTCCTTGTGTGCCTGCTTTCTGTGTCCCTCTCCACACACAGTCCTGAACAGGCCTGTTTCCAGATGTGTCCCCCACTGCACCTGCTCCTCACCATCTCACTGTCACAGCCCCTTGGCTGTGTCCACCCTGTTTTCTTCTGTTATGTAATGGTGGCCAAGACACCAGTAACCCAGGGCAGCCTTTCCCTCCCTCTTCTGCCAGCTTCACATGCCCACTGTTAAGAGGTGTCGGGTTTCTTTTGGGGTGTTCTCAGTGGTGCCCTGCAGCTCCTTAGTTGGTTCTGGGAGCTGTGAGGAATACTGAAATGACCTCTACCAAAGGAGTTAGCTTGGCAGGAAGGGGAGTAAATACTGAGGCAGCTGACACCAGCAAGTTGTAGCTCGTGGGTCAGGAACCAAATTTGGCAGGTTTCAAAAAGAGGGCTGTACTTGTGTCAGGAGCTCAGGGCAGACAGAACTGCCCATGACCCTGGCACCTTTTTTTCTTTTAAGCTTTGTTTCGTTGCCTTTTTTTTTTTTTTTTTTCCTTCACATCAGTTCTTGGTTCTAATAATGTTGTGCAAAACTTGACTACTGTCAGCATTTTTAAAAACATTAAGTAGCTCAGAATGCCATGCTCAATTACTGTGTTTTCTTAAAGGACAGTGCTGTACAAGGTAATATATTGAAAAACACAGGTTAATATATTTCTTTGATAGGTTAATGTGTCTAAAGAGAAACTATATATGCACAGACATTTAGGATTAAATCAAACATCATCTTTTTGCTTTGTAAATTTCATTTCAGATAAAATTCTCATCTACAGATTAGAGAGATCTCATTTGCAACCTACTATTGGGCTGAGTGTTAAGCTCATTGTGGTCATTGTAGCGATGGTTTTTAAAAAAAAATTGTCTATTTTAGAACTGTAAGGATAAGTGTAGGAGTGATGGCATTACTTACAGCTTGTGAAGGTATTTATATTAAGTTTCTAGGAGTCAGTGGATTAGAACAGCTGACATTTACAGGAAATAGGAATCAATTTTTAAAGTGACTGTGGGTGAAAAACTTAAATGAATGAAAAAATAAATTGCCAAAATGCAGAATTATTAGCAACATAACAACAACATACAAAGTTCTGAGGGTTGTGTCTGACCATGACTTACATGTGAATCTTGAAAAGAAATGAGACAGAGGTCAGCATGACCTTGAAAGTATTGGGGGGAAGTGTGCCACCTAAGGTTGGGGCAGTAACTCATCCGCAGTGTGGGTGTCGACGCGCTCCGCCCCAGCGCGCCACGTGGAGTTGCTCTGTGTCTGTTTGGAAGGATGCATAAAATCTAGATAAGAGAAAAAAAGGAAGAGAATGAGCTTGATTTTAAAACACTGAGGAAATATTTTAAGCAAATATATGGCTCACTTAAATATTGTCTCACTAAAATTCTTTGAAAAGTATAGGATGTTACTGAAATGGAGAAAGTAATTATATTTAAAGGTTTATAGGATCTGTTAGCATCTATTATACTCTAATAACCTGATTTAATACAAATCATAGAGCTTTTCTAGGAATCAGTGCATATTTGATCCCCAGGCCTATGTGTGGGCCCCGCCCTCAGACTCACTGAGACAGCAGTGCAGTTGCGACTGGATGTGGTGGCACAGCCTGTGATCCCAGCTCTTGGAAGGCCGTAAACAGGCGGATCACACTTCAGTCTAGATCTAGTAGTGATCGAAGGCCCTGTAGACCCTTCTCTAAAATACAGGGAAAAAAGTACGTTAATGGGGATCTTCTTGGTTTTTGTTTTCTTTTTTTTGCGGTACTAGGGATGGATCCGATGCATTCTAAGCAAGTGTTGTACCTCTGAGCCATACCCCTAGCGTGTGACCATTTTGTTTCTTTAACAAAGCTACTAGACTATGAATTACAGACATTTTCAAGTTTTGGGGCTGGGAAGATAGCTTGGAGATCCAAGTGCCTACCTGGCAGATGCAGTGACCTGAGTGCGATCCCCAGTACCACATGCTGTGCCAGCCCCAGGTGTGCCATCCTGACCCCAAAACTGGGTGTGGTGGCGCACACCTGTAATCCCAGCACTGGGGAGGCTGAGACAAGGGGATCGCTGCAAGTCAGCGCTGCATAGCTCCGTATCAAATAAAAATATCTTTTTAAATTAAAAAATCAAGTTTTGATATACCGTTGAGGCATCTTTCCCCTTTAACCTATTATAGAAGCTAGGATACTAGATACTGGCACATTGGCAGTGATAGGCATGATCGAGTGGTGCACATATATATAGTGAAGAAGAAGGTGCAGAACACAAATTTGGTTGCCAGGTAATTAGAGAAAGCTGGGTGACCCAGGGGAAAACGAAGTAAGTTATCACTTGCACAGTCAGCAGACGCTAAGAAGCAGCATCAGTAACAACAAAAGACTTTGAGAAGCGGAACGTAAGAGGTTGTACTCATCTGGATGTTTTGGAATTGGGTCTTTCCTAGTATCAAGTACTCTCAGTCCAAGAGTATCCCCAGATCTCTGCATAAGTCATCACGTGAGGTGTCCAAGCGTCCCTGAGAAGCACAGGGGAAGGCGGTGTGCTCATGCTCATGGCCTTGGTGCTGGAGCGGCCCGAGCCCAGAGGGACTGTGTGCAGTGCATTACTTTCGCTAGTTGTCAAAGACTGTACTGTATGGTTTCATAGCAAAATTGTACTGATGTGCAGGACTTCAACTTTGGCAGAACTTTCAGTCTTTTGATACTTACTTTTATACTCTTAAATAGATACATAACTTTCTGGACTCACTTTATGCTAACTTCTTATTTATGATGGCTTAGTTTATATTGTAATCTTAGCGCAATTTTATTGATTTTTATTTCAAGGAGCTTATAGAAGCTAACTATGACATTATTAAATCATATTTCAAGAATTGCCAACAGCAGCAGATTTTTATAAATGAAAATGAGTTTGTAGCCATCAGTAATAACCAGTGTTTTTCTGGGAACTAAAATGTGTAAGTATAGTTTTGGGCAGAGAATTAAAAGTGAACCATTAGACTCCCATAGCCTTTTCTCTGATGCTAGGAAACGATACTTTGCATCATTGACCTTTCATGTATGAAAGTTCAGAAATGATGTCTGTGTCAAGGTTTCTTTACGTTTAACTCCATAGTGATCTGGTTTTCTCCCTAAACATTGGTGAATAAAATTAGAGTGGCTTGGACTTTCCCCTTTTGTTCATTTTACTGAGCTTCATCAGTTCTTATGAAGCAGTTTATCCTTCGACGAAGGAGCATTGGGTGAGTGAGTATATACTTTGCAATGTGCTTTTGCTTAAATCTGTTTTCATCAGAAGCTGAAGATTGTATTTCCTTCAATGTATTTTTATACTGAGAAGCTCGTAGAATTCTTGTGGCTGTCTGCTTGGAAAGACAGGTGTTAGCGAAGCCTGTGGTACACTCAGGAAACAGCACAGTGAGTTGGATACGCTTTAGTAGTAGTGACTTTTGCAATTTTTAGCCACATTTATTAGTGTTATTTTTTACATTAATTGAATGCTGAATGAGTATGAGCTCTGTAACATTGTGTCTTGCTGATAGTTTTCTGATACCCCTCTGTGCAGTGATATTGGGATTGGTCAGTCCCAGGATGACAGCATAGTGGGGCTGCGGCAGACAAAGCACATCCCAGCTGCCTTGCCAGTCAGTGGGACCTTGTCGTCCAGCAACCCTGACCTGCTGCAGTCACATCACCGCATTCTGGACTTCAGTGCCACTCCTGGTGAGTGCACGCACTTCTTTCTGTCTGTAACGTAGCAGTGACACCACATGTATCTCTTGGTTGGCACAGATTGTACCAGATGCTAAAATTCGGGATGGACATGGTTCCAAATCATCACAGCCAATTGTCATATTCCGTGGAGTGTTTTGGTTTGGCTGTGGGCATGTTAAGTTCTCCAGGCTTGTTTCTGCTTTGACACCATAAACACAGCGCATACCATGCTGAAACTGCAAAGCCGTGTCACATAAAGAGTAGGAGGCATAGGTTACGGTTCGTATGATGAAGGTTAGGTTTAACTTTCTCTTTCTTTGACACCCATGTGCCCATCTTGTGCTTGTACCCTTTGCAACGGGGCAAAAGTGTAGTGTGGTGACAGCTTGCCGTCACTGTCTTAGGGAGGTTCTTTTCAGACTACTTCACTTAATTGTAGTCCCGTGTGTTGCATGCATTGCACTTAATTCCACGTGGCCTTTCTTTTCCTGCAGACTTGCCAGATCAAGTGCTGAGGGTATTTAAGGCTGATCAGCAAAGCCGGTACATCATGATCAGTAAGGACACCACGGCGAAGGAAGTGGTCATCCAGGCCATCAGGGAGTTTGCCATCACTGCCACCCCAGATCAGTATTCCCTCTGTGAGGTCTCTGTCACCCCTGAAGGCGTTATCAAACAAAGACGGCTTCCAGATCAGCTGTCCAAACTTGCTGACAGAATACAACTGAGCGGAAGGTACATGCTGTCTACCTGCAGCACAGCAGAGGGGTGTTAAATGGCCCAGCGCCCTGACCAGCCCACCCACCCATACATGCACACACCCATCCTTCCCGGTGCAGGGTCAGTGAGTGCAGTGGGCTGCCGCTGACGGCAGACAAATCACCACTGAGTTCGCACTAGGCAAGCCTGGGCATGAGCGTGTACAGTGCTGCGTGTTGCCTTGAGGAGCTGCGCCGGGCCAGGCAGGGACACTGGCCTGCAGCTCTTGTGGTATAGGGCACTGTGGAAAATGCTTCCCAACCCCAACTTCAGCACCTACGGAGCTTGGGCCTGTCACACGTGCTTGTGAGCACCTCTGTCACACACTGCTCTGACCGTGTCATTCCTGTCAGTGATACTCCTAGTGATAGGGCTGTGTAATTTGTCCTTAAACCACAAATAATTGAAAGTGGAAAAAAATTTATGTTTTGGCTTTTATGTGATGATTGAATTCTGCACTAAACAAAAAGTAAGTAATTGCAGAGATACCTTTTTAAGAATTGTCTCATTTTATGGAGTGTCACAGTACATGTGACTTTTTCATGTAATAGATCTAAACTGATTGAATTTATTCAAAATGTGTTTCCTTGCTGTCAGCTGTAACTTTGCTGTTTTTAGTTCTACTCCTAATGCTAGCAGTTTCATTTTTATAGGTTTTTCTCAGTTCTCATCTGAATATACATTGATAACTGTAGTCAGTGATGGAGTTCTGCAGTTCTTGGCTGCAGATTCATGGTTCATGTTCAGTATGCAGGGAAGTTACAGATGGGCCCTTGTCTGGACTTCATGAGAAATCAGAGTGGACATCAGGGCACCTGTGAGCATTGAGGGCCAAGATACGGGTCCTTTGTCAGAAGTGTTGTGAATCCTGAAGAAGAGCAGTTCAGTGGGACCCCTGTGCTCGTTCAGCTTTCTCATATATAGCTTTCACTTGAGAAAGAGAATCTGTTCTCCAAAGAAAGAGCAAGGAAGAAAAGCACAGAACACACATCTGTGCTGCAGTTTTCTGCAGATTGCTTAAGAAAGACGGCCCAGCTCTGATATCTGTTCCACATTAGGGTCCTGCTTTCTCACTGACAGAGACAATGCTTGCCCTGCTGTCCGTGGGGCTTTTATGAAGAACAATGCATTTAAGAATTAGAATCTGTTTTAGGATTGTTTCTTCATAGCATCCAAAGAAACAGAAGAAACAGCTTATAGGTTTCTTGGCCCTTTGAGTAAGTAATGGTCCTGTGTTCTCTCTCTCTTCACTTGGTCTACTGCCTTCTGTAGGGCCCATGCCCTTGTTTAAATTCAGAAGTAGCTTTCTTGGGCTGGGGAGATAGCTTGGTGATCTGCGCCCATGCCCGGCAAGTACAGGACCCAAGTTTGATCCCTGATACCGCATGCCATTCCGGCTATTTCAGGTGTGGTAGGGGGACTGTAATCCCTATAATTCCAATGCTGGGGAGGCTGAGACAGGAGAATCACTGTAAGTCCAGGCTGTGTAGTGAGACCTTCTACCACATAAATAGCTTTCTTCTGTCATCTTTAATAATTATAGCTGATACAAAAGAATTTTTTTTAATTGTTGTTAAGAGAACAAACATAGTAAAAATAAAAATAGAAACAATGTAGAATTCCACTAAACAAAGAAATTTCGTGAAATTTGCCTCTTTCCCTCCTAAATTCTCTGGGCGCTCTGGGATCTGGTAACCAGGGCAACACTACCCAACTTGGTTGAAAAGAAATCTGTGACCGTTTGATTCCAGCTTCTCTTGATAAGAGCTGGGACATTACAGGGCTGCAGGCAGGCTTTGTGCCTGACACCTTTCTGGTTTTCTGAAAACAGGTATTACCTGAAAAACAACATGGAAACAGAGACGCTCTGCTCTGACGAGGATGCTCAGGAGCTGCTGCGCGAGAGTCAGATTTCCCTGCTGCAGCTCAGCACCGTGGAAGTCTCCACACAGCTCTCCATGCGGAACTTTGAACTCTTCCGAAACATTGAGCCTACGGAATATATAGATGATTTGTTCAAGCTAAGGTCGAAAACCAGCTGTGCCAACCTGAAGAGGTTTGAGGATGTCATTAACCAGGAAACGTTTTGGGTAGCCTCTGAGATTCTCCGAGAGACAAACCAGCTGAAGAGGATGAAGATTATTAAGCATTTCATCAAGATAGCACTGCACTGCAGGGAATGCAAGAACTTCAACTCCATGTTTGCGATCATCAGGTGAGAGTGTCTGTCAGCTGCGTTCAGGAGAGCCACAGCACGGAGCTGGCAGCTGACTCACTCTTGGGAGTGCTGCGGGCTCAGCCCAGGCCGCACATGCGCGTGGCTGTGATTGATTCAAAACAGTCATTGTTTTCTCCAATACTTAATGCTTAATTTCAGATCTCCCATATGCTGATTGTAGAATAGTAAGTCTACATATACCACTTCTCTTTGTTTAAAGAACTCCTAAACATCACTTTATTTCTCCATAAAATAATAATACCCCAAAGGGTTATTAAGAACATTAAATGACACAATGCATGGGAAGTTCTACCAGGCAGCACAAGGCAAATGCCCAGTAAATGTTAGCTTTTATCCTTTTAAGTGCTTAGAGTAGGCCCAAAAGAAAATACAGACAGGAACAATGAGTTAGCCTGAAGTTGAAGGTAATTAATTATTAATCACTTCCTCTGTCTAGAGTTTAATATACTCTCGAGACTACTGTGACTTTTATTTTAGTACTCTGTAATACTTGCCAGTCTGTTTTATCAGTTGCCTACTCTGACCCAAATAACTGTGTGTGCAGAGAACACCGTACTTACACAGTGGTCTTGCTGATGCAGTGTTAGTCATCTTTCTGCTATGATAAGAACACTGGAGGTGATGAAGAGTGATTTTGCAGGTTTTCCTCTTCCTGCTCGGGCTGTTGGTGAGGCAGCGCAGCATTGTGCAGACACATAGTGGAGCACAGCTCTTCCCCTTAGGGCTGGGACACAGTCAGGACGAGGTGGGTCCCCACTGTGCAGTGGCACACTTCCTGTGACCTGGACCTGAGACTCCCCTTGCCAGTCCCTGCCTTTTGTAGTCTCTGTCCACAGCCTCAGGTTACTTCAGGCTGGGCTTCAAAGGAGATCCAGACTGTACGAGACAGGATGCAGGCCAGGGGGCTATGACGGGAAGCAGAGCAAGCCTGCGACCTGCACCCTGACCCGCTTCTGCCTGTCGTTCTTATTACCCAGGGTCACTGGGAAGTTTCCTCCACGTTCTTCTCAACATTTACACTAAAGGGCTTGTGTAACTGATCCCACTTTCCTTTTCTCCTCTGTCAGTGGCCTGAACCTGGCACCAGTGGCAAGACTACGGACCACCTGGGAAAAACTTCCCAATAAATATGAAAAGCTATTTCAGGATCTCCAGGACCTGTTTGATCCTTCCAGAAACATGGCAAAATACCGCAATGTCCTCAACAGTCAGAACCTGCAGCCTCCCATCATCCCTCTGTTCCCAGTCATCAAGAAGGACCTCACATTCCTGCACGAGGGTAGGACAAGTGCGGGGTTTCTGCCTACACATCTAGCAGGAGCACGGCCCAGAGCCAGCTGATTTCCTTTTTCTCCTCTGCTGATTTGCAGGGAATGACTCAAAAGTAGATGGGCTGGTCAACTTTGAGAAGCTCAGGATGATTGCCAAGGAAATTCGTCACGTGGGCCGAATGGCTTCGGTAAACATGGACCCGGCCCTCATGTTCCGGACTCGGTGAGTGGAACTGCCCGTGCTTCATGTGGGAGTAGAGAGGCTGCCTTAAAACTTCCCCTTCAGGGAGATAGACTGTAGCATGTGTGTTTGCCGTATAGCAGAAATGGCTTTTGAATCACCGTGAAGTAAATGCTTATCGGCATGAAGCACACGTTGACTGCGTAAGGGCAGTCTGGCCTCCAGACAGTGTCCACCTAGCCTAGTCACAAGTGCGTGTGATTGTTTCTGAGGACCTTGACCTGTACAGTCATGACCCTGAAGTGGTTGTTTAAGCTAAAATTTGTAGATGCCCAGCAGTACTGTCTCTGTGTCCACACACTTCATTCAGTGAAGGAGACAAACCTAGTCTGTCCTCTTCTAGAACAAAACAATTTACATTTTCTTTAGCCAGAACAAATGCTTCTAGGAAAGTGGTGGTCGGTTGAATGTTGGTGGGCTGCTAGGACTGCTTGCCCTGAAGTCCAGGCCTTTCTTTCTGAGCTTGTGACCTTTCTGTCTCTCTCTACACCCATGCTCCAACCTCCTCGGCTCTCACTTACAGGAAGAAGAAGTGGCGCAGTCTGGGGTAAGTGGCGCAGAGCTCAGCCCACACTCAGCTCTTGGCCTCGCTCAGCCCATTGCATCGCTCTCTTCCTTGTGTCTTTTCTGGCGCTTTGCAGTTTCAACTTACGCTCTGTAGCCGAATTTCTGATGGCAGGCTGACTTCAGTGTCATCTGTGGGGCTTCTGAAGTCATGGGCCACCAGAGCTGTGAAAGGATTGATGGCTCCTGGGGAACTGTAGGCCAGGCATGTTTCTGAGCTCCAAGAAAGATTTTATTGTTATATGATTCATGTGTCTTGGAAAAGAGAAAAGCCTAGACTGGGTGGGAGGTGGGGGGTATTAGAAGGAAAAACTGTGCAGTTAAATAGAATTGCACAGATACTAGAGGTAACTGTGTGTAAATATAAAAGGGGCCCCAAGTGTTGAAACCAAATTTTTTACAGCTCAACTAACTACTATTTTCATTCTGTGTAAACCAATTCTCATTAAAAATAATTCTTAACAATTTGTGCGCTAAGTAGTTTCCATATATGGATATTTATTTTGCATGACTGTAATATTAACAGATTGACCATATACTTAAAATCTTACCATATTCTGCTGAAGGAATAAGAAACTAATTGTGAACATTGTAGTTGATTTACCTAAATCTGTATAAAACATATCGAAGAGAATTTAACATGGTAAATCTTAAGTGATTAGAGCTGTGTAGTCTTGCATGAGCTTTTTGTGTAATTATTGTTTGCTGGCTTCTATAAGAATGCTCTAAAAAGATGAAAACCAGAACTTCTTAGTTGGAACAGAACAGGTGTCAAGCTTAAGTGTTTCCGTAGATATTCTGTGGAGCTCTTTTTTAGCCGCAGACTTTTGAGTCTGTACTACCGTCTTCCTTTTAATGGTGTGCTCACTGAAATGGCACCTGCGGCCTTTAGAGTATAGACTGTCAGCCTTCGCAGTCACCAGGCCAGAGTGAGTCGGCTGTGCTCTCCTCCTCCCTCTGCAGGTCTCTCAGCCAGGGCAGTGCCAATGCAACGGTGCTTGACGTTGCCCAGACAGGCGGGCACAAAAAGCGGGTGCGTCGTAGCTCCTTTCTCAATGCCAAAAAGCTCTACGAGGACGCCCAGATGGCTCGTAAAGTGAAGCAGTACCTGTCCAACCTGGAGCTCGAGATGGATGAGGAGAGCCTTCAGACGCTGTCGCTGCAGTGTGAACCAGCGACCAGCACGTGTGAGTGCTCCCCGGTGGGCTGTAGGCCTGTGGGCACAGTGGCCTCTGTGCAGAGCTGTGGGCTGTTACTGACAGGGTCAAGTGCAGTCTGGAGGTGGAGCATCTGCCTCGCACAGGGCCAGTCCCTTGTTTCCAGCCAGGTCAGTGTGCGGGAGAATGCCGCGGGCTCCTCAGGCTGCCTTTGGTCTCGCTCCAGCCCAGCCAGTACCCGTAGTTCACAGCCTTTTAATTCTAACCAGACCCCTTGTCAGGCAGGTGCCTGAAGTTGGGAGGCCGAGGCGGAAGGGCTGCCTGAGTGCAGGCGTTCAGGACAGGCAGCCTAGTGAGCCCTGGGACTTGGAAGTGCGAAGGAAGGGCTGGGGCGGAGTGCGCAGTATCTGCCTGGCTCAGTCCCTAGCACCACGAATAATAAGCCGATGAACCTGAAAGTTAATACAAAGTGAACAGCTTGCAGCTGTCCCATGGATGGTGTTGGCTGGGAAATTTTGAGTTTTCTGAGGAGCCCAGGAGGAGAGTGGCCCAGGACTAGGGAAGTACGCATCAGAGTCATGGGGGATTAGAGCTCTATGCAGAGAACATTTGGTGTAAACTAACACACTTGGTGTAAGCTGTTAGTTAGTGTGGCTGGTGCTCACCTGATGAGACAAGCCCCCATGCCAGGCTCTGGTGGCTAATAGAGTCCAGCGAATAGCATTGAGTTAGAAACTAGCTGGTGTGTGCCAGTGTTTGAGACCATTTTAGAGAAGTCATTCCTCATGATTTTTCTTTTGTAGTTCTTACAATGTTTGCTTTATATATATGTGTTCATGTAACATCGAATCATCCATATTTTGCATTCATATTTTTAATTTGATGCATAACAATATAATCGTCATTTGAGATTACTAAATTGAGAAGGTAAGTTATCTTTATCCTGCCTTGCTTCTTGTATTTTCTGTAACAAAGGTTTTCCATTTGTTTCTTTTATCTCTTTTTGTTTCTGTTTTTTGTTTTTGTGTTGTGAGACAGGGTATCACTCTATAGTCCAGGCTAGCCTTGGACTGAGTATGTATCCCAGGCTGGTCTCAAACTCTGTGATCCTCCTGCTTCAGCCTGCCCAGCACTGGGCTAATAGGTGTTTGCCACCATGCCTGGCAATTTCTGTCTTTTATAAGGCAACAGGAAAGAAGTTGTATATTTTAGTATTCTCAGCGTAGAAAATGCTCATGTGCTTCTAAAATTACCTGCTACGTAACTCCAAACATCTTAAACTCTTTATTCTGTTTTCATACTAAACTTTACAGTGCCTAAAAATCCTGGTGACAAAAAGCCTGTCAAGTCTGAGACCTCCCCGGTGGCCCCGAGGGCAGGGTCACAGCAAAAAACACAGCCGCAGCTGCCGCCGCCACCACCCACACAGAAGGTTAGCCAGGGCCTACAGGTGCCTGCCGTGTCCCTGTACCCTTCCAGGAAGAAGGTGCCCGTCAAGGATCTCCCGCCCTTTGGTGAGCGCTGCCACAAGTCGGCTCCTGAGAGCAGGGGAAAAGGTCTATGATCAGTAGCTTTGCCTGATATCCTTGAGTTGCTCTGTGGTTATTTTTGCCTAATAAAACTATTCAGCAAGCTAAACTATGTGCAGATGAATAATAGCTTGTTTAGTCACACTCATTTGTCACAGCTAGGTGAGAGAGAAAAATGGAGAAGTTTTTGGTACCCTAACTTAATGTTTGACAAGTACAGAAGTTATTTTTCCATATACATTGTTTAATTTATTTACAGTGAGTTGCAGAAACAACGGAGAGTATTTTTAAGTTAAATGTACCATCTGGTGGTGACTTTTAATTGTAGCAGCGCTGGGGCTCGAAGCCAGGGCCTTGAAGCCAGGGCCTTGAAGCCAGGGCCTCGCCCATGCCCATCCTGGGCACAGCTCTTGCTGGTGCTGTCATGGGCTCTGCAGGCCCAAGCATTAGAAACACAGACAAAGCCTGCATATGAGTGAAGTCATGGCTCATCTAATTCACTCTCCTACTGTAAATGTAGGACAAAACTAGTCTTATTAAAATATACTGATACTTTTCCATCTTTAAGTAGAGAAAATAACGTTAACAAAAGTAAAGAATTTGTCTTAGAATACACAGCAGAGTTTGTCTAGGTGTCCTGGCCTTGTGGCGGCACTCCTGCCTCCCCAGGCCTTGCTGTTGTCTGTTCTCAGAAGCCAGCGTTTGCAGCATCCATAAAGAGAGTGTGAGCAGGCTGCCCCCTCCTGCGGTGATGCTGTGATTTCTGGTCACCGCGGGCCAGGGCCCAGGGCCCAGGGCCAGCACCCTGATGCACCTGCAGCCTGTGTGGAAGGTTACCCAGCAAACTACAGTTGAAAAAATAGGCTGCCTGCTGCATGCAGGAGCTGCAGGCACACTTGAGAGTTCAGTGCATACAGCTCTGACTGACCAGAGTGGAGGGTCCTCTGCAAGCCTGAAGTAACTTCTAAACCCTCACCTACCCTCTCCCTTGCGACAGCAGTCCCGAGATGTGCAACTGAAGGGCCTGGCACAGTTTTCCAGGGCTTAGCGTTCTCGCACCTTCTGCATTGTTTGAGAGACAGTGTTTTCTGAGTCTGTATAGTGCTAGTCTTAGGAGGCTCTTTGAAAACCAAAGCCGTTCATGTAGCGTTAGTGTACTTGGTGTCTGCACACACGCTACGGCTGTTAGTATTTTGGCATGCAAAGTAGGGCTTTTCCCAAAAGACGCTGTTAAAACAACATCGACCACTTCCATGAGGTGGGCTGCTAGCGTAAGTTGAGAGTGTTAGGCTGTCATTGCTTTCTGGAAATCTCTGATCTTAAGCTCTGGGGGAGGTGAGAATGCCTCGTAATAATATGAGTTGCTATGTAAAGTGTTCTCAGTCCTGAAGAAGAGCTGGGGGTCATTCGGTGTTGCCCATGCTCCCTTACCTTGCCTGGCCCACTGCACCTGCTGAACCCCCTCCCTGGTTTCTGTGATGCTGCACACTTCACATCTCTCCTGCCTTCTCCTTTGTTTGTTTACTTGGTTGTATGTTGCTAACAAGGAGCCACTTGGTATCCTTGATTCTCTTTCTTGATTGGTTCCTGTACCTCCGGGCCTTTTACTTTTTTCCCAACATTCCCCTTTCCCAAATAACCTGCTTCCAACCCAAACTCGAGTTCAAGTTACACCACGTAGTCCTGAATTCACATGTTTTCACATTTGTTTTTCTTTGTTACTGCCAACACGTTGTTAAAATATGGTAACAAGTGGTTTGGAATCTAAAGTAAAACATCAAAAGCCACCTGTATCTAGTCTCCTGGGAGTCAGAAGCCAAAGTAACGTTACTGTTTATATCATGAAGAATGTGAACAACAGTTAGTTGTAAATACATTGAATTGGTAAAGTGAATCTTAACATGGTTTTTTAGTTGTTTATATTTCTTTTGAGTCTTGAAAATACACATATATGCGACTTGCTTATTTTTATAGGCATAAACTCTCCACAAGCTCTAAAGAAAATCCTCTCCCTGTCTGAGGAAGGGAGTCTAGAACGGCACAAGAAACAAGCTGAAGACACGGTATCGAATGCATCCTCACAGCTGTCTTCCCCTCCCACTTCTCCACAGAGCTCGCCGAGGAAAGGTAGGCCAGGGAATTACTATCTTCCTTTAGCAAAATCTGTGTGCAGTTACCTAAGTTCCCAGTTAATGTGTAATTTTTAACATTATGCTCATTTAAAATGATGTCATGATGTTCAGTGGATTTTTTTTTCCCCTCAGCTTATGCATTTGGAAGAATTTTCATATTTTTAATATTATGAACGGATAGCAACTTACACAGTTTTAATAAACTTCTATTTGCCTTTACTGATCCTAAATGTGCAGAGAATTCTTTTTCTATTAAACTTTGTTCTAGCTAGATGTGATTACATAACATTAGTACAGAGGGAGGACTTTATGTACCGAACATCCCTGGTTTATTTTTCCATCGTTTTGACTTGGGTCTTGGTTACCTTCTCCTTGCCATACTGATTGTTTGTGAGGGGCCTGCATCTTGGCCCCCTCAGGTGCGATGCTCTGCATGCGGAAGCATCCCACGGTTCTCCCGGGGCCCTGCCCTAAGTCGTGGTGGCCACAGACTGTGATGTCATTGTGCATAGCAGAGTCGCAGAACATTGAATTCCTCACTGGACATCTCTGCCTCGGCCACCACGGTCCCGCCCCTCTCCGTCTGAGATGCAGGGCCTCATGTGCGCCAGGTACAGTGCCAGGACCCATGTAGGTCTCGTTCTTCTCTGATCCTGCTGCCAGGTGGCAGCGGTGCTCAGCTGAGGTGTTTGGCTCTGGGCAGCTTTCGGAAGAGAAAACAGTAACTGTTTGACATGGACCCCTGGAGTGGGTGGGGTTTTGAGCACCATACCCAGGCGGGAGAGAGGAGTCAGCTCCACAGCTGAGAGAAGGGCGAGTCCTCCGCACAGCCAGTGCTGGGTCAGAGGATCGCTTGCCTAGAGACAGTTGTTTTGTTTTTGAATGGCCTTTTGAGGAAAGGACTTAAATTTCATCCGTCAGGACTTGCGGTATGGTTTATAGATATTTCATATGTAAACACGTATGTTAAATCTTATCAAGACCTTGTGTAATTTTTAACAAATAAATCAGGAATACCCATTTTCTGAAAGGATGGGGACACTTAAATTGGCAAATTTAGGTACTTTAGATTTATTTTATTTATAGATATTACTTATTTTGTGATAAATGGAATTTAAAAAATTATGTTGTATGAGATTATACCAAATCAGTTTTAACTCACAAGAGAGCCTTAGTAATATAGAAAAGAAAAGAGTGTCGAGAAAGAATATTTGGATTCTTTTTTGTTTTCCATTAAAAATGATCTGGAGCCAGGTGTGGAGCCACTCACCTGCAGTTCTGGCTCCTCAGAAGGCCGAGTCTGAGCACTGTAGTCTGAAAACACACAGCACAGTATTTAAAGGAGCTTGGGAATGCAGCTCAGTGGAACAGCAGCCCTGGCTTCCTCCCCAGGAACATTAATATTTCCAGGTGAATTCTTCCATTCCCTTCCTTTTGATTCTAAAAATTAAAAACAAGATTAGTCAGCTTACAGTTCAAAAGAATGTGTGTGCTCTTTTGCTGGGTGTCGGTGTACACGCCCACACTGAACAATCCCAGCTCTCAGGTGGTCACGGCAGGAGGATCAGTGAGAGTGTGAGGCCAGCCTGGAGTACACAGACCTGTCTCAAACAACAATAACAAAAACAAAGAAAAGAGAACCAAATTTCTGCTCTTTAATCCTGGTGAGTTTGTTTTGCACTTGTGGCGCCGGGCTGCGGCCTCGGCAGGTGGACGGATGCGCTTTCTGCTGAGGGCCACTCTCAGCAGGGTTTCTTCATGAACCAGTGCTGCAGCAGTGTGGTCCATAGCAGCCCACGGAGACCAGGATGAGCCAAGCAGTGCCGTAACTTCCACGTCTTTTCTTAGCATGCCTTTATATGTATTTTTATTCCTTCATCACCGAGTAAAGAGTTTACAGTTCATTACAGTAGAAATATAATCTTAGTCACTGGTTTCTGTAAGTTAAAAAAATCCCGGTTCTGTGGCTTCTCTCTGGTGGCCTTGGGTCAGGCCCAGACGCTCTCACCCAGAGCACCTCCGTACCCGGGCGCCTGTGTTCCTCCCTGTGCAGGTTACGCTCTGGCTCCCAGCGGCACCGTGGATAACTTCTCAGATTCCGGGCACAGCGAGATTTCATCACGGTCCAGCATCGTCAGCAACTCCTCCTTGGACTCCGTGCCCATCTCCCTGCGTGACGAGCGGCGGCAGAGGCACTCCGTGAGCATCGTAGAGAGTGGCCTGGGCACCGGCAGGATGGAGCGGCGGGCCACGCTCGAGCCGGACCAGCACAGCCTGGGGTGGGTGGCCCGCCTGCCCGCCTGCGTGGTGCTCACAGTGCACCTCCGCCGAGTTTCTTGTTTGCTGGATGGTTGATGTGTCAGTTGTGCTCAGTGCCAGTGCCACGTGGCCATCACGAGGCAGGTTTGCTCTTTGTGGTGCAGTTGTTCTGTGCTGAGGCTGAGGGCCGCAGGCTGTGTCCCTGGCCTTGCTGAAATGTCATACTGCAGTGAGCCATCCTTCACCTTCAAAAGACACTGTCCCTTTCTCACAAGGCACTCTTTTCCCTGTGCCTGTCCTCTAGTTCAGAGCAGACAGCAGCATAACTGTCTTGGTTATGGGGCTCAGGGTGCCTGCCACCTCTCTGAGGGGTGACAGGGAGCTGCCTTTTTGGGAGAGAAGGCTTTTAACTGTGCTGCCCTTTTTCTTCACCGTCCTCTGGCCACGTAGGTCCTATGCGCCCGTGACTGAGAGCCGGGGCTTGTACGCTGCAGCCACCGTCATTTCCTCTCCAAGCACCGAGGAGCTGTCCCAGGACCAGGGTGACCGCGCATCCCTGGACGCCGCCGACAGCGGCCGTGGGAGCTGGACATCGTGCTCCAGTGGCTCCCACGACAACATCCAGACCATCCAGCACCAGAGGAGCTGGGAGACACTGCCCCTCGGGCACACGCACTTTGATTACTCTGGGGACCCTTCGGGGCTGTGGGCTGCCAGTGGCCACGTGGACCCCGTGATGTTTTCTGAGCACAGCATGAAGTATAGCCGGCAGAATCACAGTAGAGAGAGTCTTGACCAGGCCCAGTCCCGGGCCAGCTGGGCCTCTCCCACAGGCTACTGGGGAGAAGACTCAGAGGGCGACACGGGCACAATCAAGCGAAGAGGCGGGAAGGATGTTTCCCTGGAGGCTGAGAGCAGCGGCCTGGCATCTGTACCAGTGCTGGAGGAGCCCAAGCCTGGCCCCACGCCCGCCCATGTGGCGGCCACCTCAAGTGCTGCCAAGGGGCTGGTCGGTGAGTCTGGAGACCAGGCTGAGCTGGAGCTTCTTATCCCAGAGCCGTGTGTGTGTGTGTGTGTGTGTGCGCGCGCGCATGTGCAGGAACTCTCATGTGGTGTCAGCTGTTGTCTGGAGCATTCAGCTCAGTGGAGGACTGGGGACTTGGGAGCGATGGTGGGTGTGAGCCCAGGCTCTGTGGTCCAGTGCAGTGCAGCAGTGACGCGTGGGTGAGTGCCAGCACTCAGGGCCGCTGGGTCAGTGGGCACATTTCCCAATCTGGGTATTTTTTTCCTTATAATCTGCAAATAACCAGGATGGATTCCCACACTTTACAGAGGAAGTGTTTTTCTTTCACTGAAACTTTGAGCTATTTATTTGTTTTGTTCTCTTGATTTATATTTGAAGCTTTGTCTTTTGCATGTGGCACATCTTCACTGACAGCCCTCTGCAGACATCTTTGTGTGCAGAGCCAGCTGAGGACTGCTGAGCTCGCAGGAAGGCAGCAGGGTTTTTTTTCAGGTGGGTGGGGTTGTCTCTGGCTTTGTGACGCCAGACAAAGCACAGAACCCTGCCTGTGAGCACCTGTCGGCATGTGAGTCAGTGTGGACGTGAGCCTGGGGCGCGCTAAGTGGGCTGCCCAACAGCGAGGACCCAGCGCCCGACAGAGGCTGCGGCCAGCTAGGGTCTGTTCCCTCGGTCCCAGAGCCGTGGAAGACACACAGTTCCTAGAGCGTGTTTGACATCTGTAATAGAAATGTGAGAGTAGATATAGAAGGAAAGCTTCTGAAATATCATAATTACAAGATTCACTTTTGTTAATGGGGCGTAATAAGCATCACTTTTATTAATGGAAAAATTATGGTTGATTTGGTTTTGTTCTGGTTCTGGTTCTGTTTTGATTTTGAGATAGAGGTTCTCCAGCCATGCCCTGCTAAGACCCCCAGTTCCTTTGTGGTGCAGTCTGGAGATGTCACAGTTGCTGCCCTTTCTCAGTGAATAAGGAGAGAATGGTTAAAGATAGTTGTAGGTCTGTCATTTTCAAGTGCTTTCTGTTAAACTGATGGTCAGAATTTTTGGTGTGAAGTATGATATCTTAGTTCCTAACAGAGCTCAAAAACACGAAAACTTTGTTTTCCTTCACAGCTTCCATGTAGCTAACCAACATTAGTAAAAGGATGTTTCGAAAAACGAACACCCTACAGTTTTAGAGTATGAAGTTGACTTTGGGGTTGTCTGAGCACTGTGTTCCCCAACTTCTTTTACTGCCCGTTTTCCCTGGGGCCCGCGAGTTGTGTGCTCGTTCTGTCCACAGCAGGTGGACGTGAAGGTCCAGGTCCAGGTCTGCAGTGCGGGTGGATGCCCGGCCTAGGTCTGGGTGTCGGAGGGCAGCAGGGTGAGGTGCCCCTTGCTGCTTGCCTTGCCTCGCCTCGCGGTGTGGCCTTGGGGCGCGCTGTTGCACTGCACTAACCTTTGTCCTGGCTTTCCTTGCAGGGCGGAAGGAGGGTCGGTACAGGGAGCCACCGCCCACGCCGCCTGGCTACGTGGGCATCCCGATCGCGGACTTCGAGGCGGCACCGCACCCGGCGCGCAGGCCCCCAGACTACACCGTGGCGCTGCAGCGCTCACGCATGGTGGCACGGCCCACGGAGGCCAGCACGGGGCAAGGTGGAAGGCCAGGCCCCAGGCCGCAGTGGCACAAGCCAGGCGAGGCGGACCCACGCCTGGCGACCCACCAGGCCTTCTCGGCAGAGGAGGATGGTAGGTGTGGGTCTGGATGTGCAGGTGGGAGCTGCCGGGAGGGTGCATGCGCTGGCCTGCACATCTCTGGTTCTTAGAATGCAGGCCCCAATTTAAGGATCAGTATTAAAACCTCCAAAGTTTGTGCCGTTTTCAAGAACTGAAGAACCATTTTGGGCTATAAAATAAATGGCTAAGGTTTCTGTTGCATTAGCACTTTAATCAAGGGTCTTTTAGCAGCAAAAACTTAATAAAGACACATGCATTCTCTAGAACTTTATTTTAAAGGCAGTGTGGGCTGAACACCGGCCCCGCCACAGAGCTGTCTCCGCTCTTTTTGAGATGGGTGCAGAGTTGTGCCTGGGCTGCCAGGCCGTGCGCTTCCTGCCCCAGCCTGCCGGTGCCTGGACCGCAGGCTCAGCAGCACCGCCACCTCTCGAGCTCTCTCTCTGCTGCCTTTCTGCAAATCTGCCTGCAGTGTTTGGGTTGAGCTGAAGAGGGAAAGTCCTTCTGTTGCGTTTTTTTTAAATTTTCCATTCAGCGTTTGTGACATTCATGACTTCATTACACAGTCGTTATATAAAAAAGCCAATCGTAAGAAGAGAAAACTCATAATCTGGCACTCATAGATAACCAGTTTCTGGCATTTCTGCATATCCTTTTTAATGTATATGGCAGCATTATAACAGACAAATGGTATTCTACAACTTTCTCCCATAAATATATATATCTTTTCAGTCGATAGACATAAATATTTAGTACCCAGTGTATCTCTTTGAAAACACACTTGTGTCCAGTTTTAAACCATTCGGATTGTTGAGTGTTGTGTAGGAAAACACAAGGTTTGAAGCGAGCTGTGCTCCGCGCGGTGGCTTGCTCACCGGTGTCCTTTTCTCTCCCGTGTGCAGAGGACGAGCAGGTGTCGGCTGTGTGAGCCCAGGTGGGCGGCATGCAGGCTGCAGCGAGCCCCCGCGGAGGAGAGAGACTGGAGCTGTGCCCTGTGCAGCGCGGACCAAGCGCTTGCTGCCTGCGTGCCTGCCACGGAGCGGCACGCGCTGGTTGTCTCCTCCTCCTCCTCCTCCTCCTCCCCCTTGCATGTGACATACTGTGAAGAATCGCCCTGGCACTTTGCAGACTTCGTTGCTCCCATGCACAGCGCAAGGCTCCGTGCCCTCTGCATCCTTTGAGATTCTGAGCTCACCTTGGCAGGAGCCGCCGCAGC
The DNA here is from genome assembly GCA_004027915.1 of Capromys pilorides. Taxonomy (NCBI): domain Eukaryota; kingdom Metazoa; phylum Chordata; class Mammalia; order Rodentia; family Capromyidae; genus Capromys; species Capromys pilorides. The sequence goes on along the minus strand of PVKN010003717.1, from coordinate 3,416 downwards.
TGTGCTGTGCAACGCAGGAAGGGTTTTTAACAGTCTTCCCTGAGATCTTGCTCCCGTCCCAGCTCTCAGCCTCACCAGACTGTGAGGAAAGCCGGCTGTCGAACTGCTTGGGGCCCGTAAGCCACGAGGAGACAGACGGGGATCCTGTGAGTCCAGTGCTTGCCTACCTGTTTACAATGTTGCTTTTTAAAAATCAGTTTAAAGATTGTTCAGAGAGTCAATGTTAGAGTCCTTAATGATCACAGTATTATTTTTGAAACTTAGGTAGGTTGCCTCCCTGGGTTTCTACAAACCCAGGTGTTTAGGCACTGCCGAGGGGAGGCGTGGCTACCCTGGTTCCACCCGGGTGAAAGACGGCAGCAGCCAGTGGGGGTTGGTCCTGTGCCCACCTCTCTCCTCCCCCATGGTGGGCAGGGACAGTGCCCTCCAGCGAGTGTCCTGCTCCCCAGAGAAGAGAAAGATGGCAATCCCACTTTAAGTTATGTTTCTTTGATTTTTGTTGATTTAGAGGGTTTTTTTTTTTTTCTTTTGTTTTGGTTGGCTTTTTAAAGAAACATTTGTAACTGGATAGCGTTGCAGTGAACGCAGCGTGGAAGTCGGGGCTGCCAGCTGTCGATGCTCTCCCTGAGACAGCGTCCCTCTGCTCTGGCGCTCGGAACCGGGAGCCTCTGGGCGCGGTGAGGGAGCACAGCCTGGCTAGGGCCGTGGCTGCACCCGGCCGAGCGGGTGTGGGGCTGCGTGGAGAAGGCCTGAGCGCAGCGACCCTGTGCTCACAGCTGCTATGAATCCCGAGGACTGAAGGTGACCTCCTCGCCACTTGGGTGTCATTTTTGCACAGACTCCGGCAAGTGAAGGCTGCCAATCCGAGTAGTGCTCAGATGTGAGGAACTGCTGGTCTTGGGTTTTTCCATTAAATTCAGCTGATCATATTGATCAGTAGATAAACGTAAATAGCTTCAAATTTTAAAAGTTGAATTGCAGTGTTTTTTCACTGTATCAAACAATGTCAGTGCTTTATTTAATAATTCTCTGTATCATGGCATTTGTCTACTTATATATTACATTGTCAACTATACATTTGTAATTTTACATGTAATATGCATTATTTGCCAGCTTTATTATATAGGCTATGGACCTCATGTGCTATAGACAGAAATCTAGCTCTACCACAAGTTGCACAAACGCTATCTAAACATTAAGTACTTGTAGACCCTAGGACTGCTAACCTCAGTTCGCTCTGTGATGTCGAGTGCAGATTGTACAGTTAACTGGTGACTTCCTCATACTTTTGATACTACTTGTACCTGTATGTCTTTTAGAAAGACATTGGTGGAGTCTGTATCCCTTTTGTATTTTTAATACAATAATTGTACATATTGGTTATATTTTTGTTGAAGATGGTAGAAATGTACTATGTTTATGCTTCTACATCCAGTTTGTACAAGCTGGAAAATAAATAAATATAACATAAAAGCCTTGCCTGTATTCTTAGTGAATTGTGCGTGCTTTTATTCCTGACTGAGACGGAGGCCTTGGCTGCAGCCTAAACAGTTGTCAGGAGCAGGACATATGCCGTGGCCTCTTGTTGGTCGGAAACCGCCTGCCGGAGAGGGGGATTCCTGTGGGTCGCTGTCTGCAGGCCTGGAAAAGACATGAGGTCACCCTGGCCACATCATGCCCATCTCCACGCTGCCTGTGAAGGCCAAGGACAGAGCCCCGGGCTCTCCGGAGTCTGCAGGCCCCAGGGGAGTCTGCAGGCCCCAGGGGAGTCTGCGAGGTGCAGCGGCCCCAGGGCTGGGGAGCACCTGAGACTGGGGCCAGGGAACTTAAATGTGGTCAGGGTCGTGATCGGTTTAGCTGTGGCTTCTGATGAGTGCGTCATAGCGTTTGGTCTGGGTGTTTTCTTCCCTGAGTTCCAGACACACAGGGCCAAGTCTCCACGCAGAGCTGCACCGGGCTTCGAGTTCTGGAGTGTCACGTGAGTGTGGGCTGTGCTGGGGCGTCCAGAGCCAGCAGACCTGGAGCCGGAACGTGGACTGGAACTGTCCCAGGTGGCAGGCACATGGAGAGCCCTGTGCCACCACCGCTCAGCTGCGGTTTGTTTCCCGACGCCCTCCCTCTCTGTATGCTTGGGATCCCAGCAGTCTGCCGGCTCTGGGCGCTTGCTGGCCCTGGAGATCATCTGCTGTGTGAGGAACAGACCTCTCGGGAGCGAGCAGCCCAGTGCCCTTGCGCGCCGAGTTGGAGGAGGATTCTAGGGAGTTCTGGTGGGCATGTGTCGCCCTCTAATCAGACCAGCTTGCACTTTCTACAGAACTACTCGGAGCCCTAGCTGCTCTGCTCCAGTCGTCCCGCCGTTTGGACTCTGTTCTCTCTAGTGAAGGAGTTTTATTCCCGGCTCAGGGGCTCCCCGACTTGGGCAGCGTCCACGTCTGCTGCTGCAGTTGGGGCTGGAGAGTGCTGGGAGTGAATCTGGCAGGCTGCAGCCAGACAGATGAGGGAGTGAGCTGCGGTGGCTGCAGGAGATGCAAACGGTCGGAGCAGGAAAGTAACTTATGAAGTACAGCTTCGTAACAAGCACTTTTCATTTTATTTATTTTTTGAGACAGGATATGGCTGCATAGATCGAGCTAGGCAGCGATACCCCTGTCCTAGCCTCCCAAGGGCTGGTACTACAGGCATCTGCCACCATCCCAGCCTTCAGCATACACATTTTAACTAACTACAGAGTAGTGAAGTGAATCTGTGTATGTTTGGAATCCCACTTACTGCCCAGTTGGTTTTTATGATGCTGTGGCTTTGTAGCAGGAGTTACAGAGATGATCAAAATGCTGCATGTAAGGGTAAGAAATCCAGCAAAGCCATGATTCATGGGCCAGTGAGACTCTTTTGACAATTTTTGTTTAGTCCTAGAATAAAGTATCTGAATAAATTTGAGTCAAAAGGCTATTTTACTTTTTTGTTTTAAGTCTGTAAAGTAATAGGGCTGGCCAGATAGCTCAGTGGACTAAAGCACCTGCTCAGGCAGAGCGCAGCAGCCAAGTTCAGTCTCCAACCTGCTGTGTTGGCCCCACCCCCAGGGCATGCCGAGATGGCAGTTGAGACTGGGAGTGGTGATACGGGCCTGTAATCCCAGCACTTGAGAGGCTGAAAACAGGATCACTACAAGTCGAACTATGAAGTGAGACACTGTAGACTCAATAAACCATGTCCTAAAGATGTTTTTAAGAAAAAGTACAAAGTAGTAGTAAAATAAAAATAAGAAATGATACAGGATTTCACTACAAAATAATACAAATTTAACAGTATTTGATGCATAGTGTTGTCTTCATATTAGTTCATATTACTCAGATATATGCATGAAAAATTAGAGAAGAAAAAAATTATAGGAATGTAAAGAGAGAGATAAAGGGAAA